>JAVXUL010055646.1:0-10423 GCA_035590515.1 Trichilia minutiflora
AGTATCACGAAAGTAAGGGACATAAACCCGTAGAAATTCATTAGTGGTGCCATCCTACCAGGCAAATAGCCAGTAGGATTTTTCCATATCGTTTTACCCTCTACAACCAAATCCTTAATATCAAATTCACAGTGAATGAAGTACAAGTTATACATCCCAGTTTTAGTAATTGGAATCAACTTTGACGGCAATGTTGCCTCTAGCACATCTACATCAAATGAGACACCAAACACCTGTGGCCAGCTAGGATCCTTCAAGGACGGCCGGTAAATGACTTCTCCATGAGAGCACACACCCAGCTTTGCAAGATCGGATGTGCAACAGATAGCTCTTTGACCCCCATAGGCTGAACCCCCAATTGTCTCTCTATCTTCCACTTCGAAAACAAGGACATGAACCAAACCTTTGGTGAAGTTTGCATTTTCCTTGGATCTTTGAAACGTAATCTTGTCAAAACTGGTTTCAGATAAGGATAGTAGACAGTCAACAATAAGAATTGAACAAATCACAATCATGTTTACCAACCAAGAAAAGAACAATAAGTTTGCAAAAAAAGAAAAAAAAATCATATGCATACTCCCTACCCTAGAAATGAAACGAAACATCAAAGAAAGCTGCATTACATAGTATCCACTGTAGTTCCTAGAAGTTTCTATGTCAAAAGTTGATCATCTTCTGAACTTATTTTCCTACACTTCTACACATTCTTGCACCAAAATAGACGACACTAATCAAATAGAACCAAAAATTTCGATGAATTTCACTGATTTACTCCATTTTCAATCAATAATTTCCTCACTTGAATTTTCATTATTAACACTAAGAATAATTCCTTGGACGATTCTGCATTTCTTATTAGACCCAAATATGCCACCAAAAACCAACCATAAAAACACAAATTCAACAAGACTTCACAATTTTTCCCTTCGAAACCTCACAAATCACAATTTCTCCCTTCAAAACCTCACAAAACACACTCAAACATCACGATTTAGATAAAAAGAAATGGAAAATTTACCGAATATAAGAGTCCCCACTGTTAGCAGCAGTCTCATTGAGACTAGCATCGGAGATGGAAGAGTAAATCCCTTCACTACCTCCATATACCACAAAAGCATTCCCCTTGTTCACAAATTTCTCACCTTTATACTCGTGCACTGAAGCTTCACCAATACCCACCAGCAAAAACAAATTTAAAACCAAAGACAACACAAACACTGAATTACTCATCCTGGCAAACATTGTTGTTACACACTCAAACTGTGAGAGACAGAGAAAGATCTAGTTTTGCTAAGAGTGTGTTGTGTTGTGTTTTGCTGGATCTGTTTATGTAAACAGTGAAGAGAGAGAAGAGTTGAGATCTTGCTTTGAGAGTGACGAAAGTAGTAAATTTTCAGTAAGACTCGTGTTGAGGGTTTAGTTTAATAATGTAAGACCACGAGAGATACGTTAGTCTGTTAACAGCAACAGCTGTAGTCTATACGCATTCGTATGTAAAATGATTAGTTGAAAAATGTCAATGCGGTGGACCGGTGGCCTGCTGGCCCAAGTTGTGTTGGCCAACAACTTTCGTATAAGGTAGAAATGTGATGTAATTTTTAATTATAAATCATTTGTACAAGTAGGTAGAAATCGCTGGTCATAAGCGTAGATTGGGTGGAGTAGATTTTTCTTCTTGAGATAGAGATCGGTCCTGATGCATATTTCTGTGACTAGTAATGGTTATGAACACAAATACCCGATTTTATAATCTAAAACATACAATTTATCATACAAAATATGAATCTTGATATATGAAATATGGCGAAATTAATGTACGAAGGAACATTTTTTCTTAAAAAAAATTCAGACAAAAAGTTATAGAAACAGATACAATCATTTCAAATGATCTAAAAAATTTAGAATTCAAATAGTGCTCAAAATAAAGTTCTGTAGGGTTTGTATTTCATCATTCAGTATGTCATCAGAATCTCCAAATTCAGGAAGGTGGCAAAAGAATGGAATGAAGCAACTTCCTGTCTCAACATAGAAGATAGAACTAATATAACAAAAAAATGAACATGAATTGAGATGATCAAACAATGGATCAGTAATAAGAGTAAATGACAAATAATAGAACATGAATTTCTTGACAAAATGCTACAAGATTTCACATAGAGAACATTCACTGCTAATTGATTTTCCTGCACCACCACTCGCCTAATAGTTGCAGAACATTGGGGGCAGGAAACATGCTAGTCAAAATCCAGGAATTCCATTCTTTTCCTCATGGAACCTTTAAGGTCCGTTGCCTCCCCCTCTGCTTTCTGTGCCTGAAACAGATTAAAAAAACCACCAATTAGTAGAAGAATATGTGAAGCAATAAGGCTCAAGATTCCAAGTATTACATAAGCAGTTTATAACCAAGTGCCATCAACATTTTGTTTTGTAATTTTGCGCATTCACACTGTAAGCTTGAAGATTTATCGAGATGCTTATAGGTATATTCAATGAAATAATCAAATGCATATAATATCCATGTCCATGTCAAATCTAAGACACATATCGCTTTATCTACTAATTGTTGAATGCTATCATAGTCTAACTACCATTTAGAGATGCTCTACATAAGGAATCTAGGCAAAGCCAGAAGAATTGGTAGGTCATTAAGTGAACCACGATCATGTGTCTTGCAGTCAAGAGAAGCAGCAACTGATTGATGCAATGAAGGAACAAAACAAAATTGACACTTACCTTCCTAATTTCTGCAGTTGAAACACGGGTCATAGACGAAGGAAGTTCATCCCTCTCCTGATCCTAAAGAATACAAATGAAATCTTAATAGAATTACATGGAGGAGTGAATTAAAGAAAACATTAATATAAATCAAAGAAACAAAAACAAAGCCATACTAGTTCACCAATCAAAACAACATTCTCGCCACGAATTACATATAAACCTAATGGGATGTCACAATAAAGGTCACCAGCAATAACTCTCTCACAAGCACCCTCAAGAACAGCATTAGCTGCATAGAATAAACATAACATTTTAAGACATAGGTCAATATAGTGTGCAAAATCTAAAAAATGTCACAGGTTAGAGCTAGAAAAAGGGAAACTATACCAAACTGATCAAAGGAACAAAGTGTCCCCATGAGCTTTCGGCCATCACGGAGCAGTACAAGAAGTTTCTCTGTAGCAACAAAAAATAAGATAAAATACAAGAGTTCTCAACCCACAATTATGGAGCACAATTATATGCATAAGCTATATAACAATAAACAACAAAATTAACACAACTCCATCCATCTTTTTCAATCCCAAACCGAAACAGAGGCTGACCAATATATTAGTTCGAGAGGATCAATTCACAGGTTGCATTTCGAACAATTATCAGCAACAATGGATGGCAAAATTATATATTACATAATACAATCAGAAGATATGCAAATTACCGTTAAGTGCACAATGTTGAAAATGTAAAAATCACTGTACAGTACATTTCCCTCCACAATAATATCTTCATAAAATTAAAAGTTCAATATCAATTTAGGAGATGTTCACAAAGAATTACAAAAACAAAACCCAGAAATTTCACAAGTAGGCAATCCATAAATGCATACAAACGAATGTCTATATAGATGTGACAAGGGGTATGAACAGTGTTCCCAATTTAGCAACATAAAGAACAAAACTAAAAGTTGAAAAAATAGGGACAATAAACTAATCATAAAAAGCAAAACTTTCATAATCCAAAGCATTGTGAACGCGCATAATCAATCAGAAGACTCAAAAAGTTAAGACTTGCTAGCAATTTAAACTGGTTTGCCCGTTTATGAGAGAAAATTGAAGAAAGCTTACTGTCTAAATAACTGGCAAGAGAAGTAGAGAGGTAGACATCATCTGGTCCCGCCCCAGACATTGTTTTCTTTTATGAGCAGAAAATTTAATTTCGGTATCTCAAAAACAACTGAAAATATTCCAAAACAACAATAAAAAAATTGCATTAGCCGCTCGAAATTCTCGTTCTTTCACCACCTCGCTCACTCTCTTTTATATTCAACCCAAAAAATCTTTCCCCACCAAAAGAAAGCACCCCACAATTTAATAACTGATACGATAACTAGCAAAGACTCAATACCCTGGGAATTCTAAAATCTCAGAAATCAAGTACCCGAACAAATAAAAATTAAAACTATCCAGAAATCTCTACCCCAGGAATATAAAACCCAAATTAAGTCGAACCCAGATTGCGAAATACTCGAAACAAGCCTTCTCGATTAATAAATCTTACAAATACAAGGAATCCAAACCCTAGAATCGGATTTGCTATTTTAAATTTTTTTAGTCTCTTCAGGAAGGGATGAGATAAGTGAGAGTTAATATAAAAATTAGATTCAATCAGACCGGAAGAGAAGGGCAACGAGAGAAAGAGAAAATTGTGAGGATAAGCGAAAGAAAGCGAGAGAAAATGTCGGCAAAATCTATCAGGGAAAAAGTTGGAATTTGACAGAATTCTTGTGTTCCTGCTTGTACTTTGGCTGAGAGGAGTTGAATTAAAAAAGAAATTGTTGATTGATTCATGTTACGTCATTAGATTATGATGTGAAAAGAGTTAATAATTTGCATTAATTAATTAATTAATTATCACAAATATTAAAATATAATTTATCTTTTAATTAATTTAATTTAAGTAAAATGCTCCAATAAATCATGCGATCAACTGTAGATATTATTTCATTTAAAAATATGAAGGCTCTAATATTCATTTAATAAAATTTGTGTTTAATTAGGATTAATATATAATTAATTATATTAAATATAACAAAAAAATAAAAATAAATTGAGTAAATTTAATATATTTATAACATTTTCTCATAAAACTACATAAATTTTAGTCATATTCATGTGTAGCAAATGTTAATTAATCAAATTTGATAATCATAAAATTTTTAATTATATGGGCAATAATTTTATTAATTATATAAATAATAACATATATAATCCACAATTTATATAAAAATTTAAAAAAAATACAGCAATATATAAAAAAAATATCTATCTGTATATATTTATATTTATCATATAACAATAAACTTTGGACGATATTTCAAAACATGTATTGTATTTTCCTCTGTGCATATATAATTCACAGATACAACCATGAAAAAAGAAAAAATGAAAAATATCGTCAAAGAAAATAAGATAAATTCTGTCTCTTCCGTCGGCAGACATTAATTTTCTGATCTTCAACTTTCCATGAATATTCCAGAAAATAAATTATTTTGAATCCGAGAAATCGGAGTTATTTGCATCTGCAAAAATTATTTAAACCATCTTAAGTTATAGAGATTAATATAAACATTTATTGACAAAATCATTAAAATTGTATCAATTTGTTCTTGTTATACCTTATGCAAGTGAAAATGATGTGATCAAAGAGAGGAAATGAGCAGATTTAAATCTCCAAAACAATATCTGCAAATATTAAAAAAATTATCAAAATCAGTATATATATATATATATATATGAGTAAATAATTAATTCATTCATGTATATATCCATGCATGTGAACTCGTTTATACAAAATAATGTGATAATTAAATTAAAAAATCAAAGGTTAAACTCACATTCTGAATCTGTCTTTACCCATTTACATCCGTTGTTGTTGTTATTATTATTAATCATAATTTTTTCTTGTTTTTCCTTCTCATCTTCATTCGATCTCTTTTCATCAGAAACTTTCTTGCCCTCTATATATTTCTTCATGGATTGTGCTCCAGAAGAAGTATTTTGAGGGTTGATTTTCTTGTTCAGCATTATCCTCAAGAACTGCATATAGAGAAAAAAAAAAAAAAGATAATTAATTAGTAAATTATATATATTTTCGAGAAATATATATTCTGATTAATTTATTTATTAATGAAAAAAAAATATTACTTACCCTCTCCATTCTAGACTCTTGAAGTGAATCTCTCAAACTGGGTTGAGGAGCAAAGCCAGTATTTCTGCAAACGAACATTTTCTTGAGAAGGAATGTTAGAGATTTTTTTCCGATCGATTTCTTGGTATTATCAGCTCGAATATCTTTGCATCTACCAAGAATAACACTGATCGTTCGATCAATATCTTCATCTTTGATATATTGATAATCATGATCATGATCATCTGATTGATTAGTACTGCAAATTGCATTGCTAATTCTCCTGTCAACTTCCAGGCTTGAAGGGCAATTGAGAAATCTATCCAATGGAAGACTTGCAATTTCTTTTTCTTTAGTATCTGAAGAAGTAGAAGAAGCCGTTTTTCTCCTTAAGAGTTTTGTTAATTCCTTCTCAAATTTTCCAATTTCTTCTGGTGTGAAATCTTGTAAAGCCATTGATGAAGATGGGAATTCTTCTTCTTGAAGGTTTTGGATTTCGGAATTGTTTTCATTGTTTTTGTTGGGTTGGTTGATTTCAGGATTGTTGCCAAAAGTTCCAATTGCTAGCAATCCATGAGGCCAATCATTGAATTCTTCACGAGGCTCTTGTTTAATTGGATCTATACATACACAACATGGAAAACATCTCAAAAAACAATCAAATTGCAAATTTTTTAAAAATTAAAAGTTTTATTAATCGAATAGTTGACTAATTGTTAATATTTTTTAATTCTAAAATCTTGATTAAAAACATTAAAAATATGTATTTTAATAGATCGTAAATTGAATCTTAAAATAAAAATTTTATGCTCGAAATCAAACTTAGAATTCAGTCAAAATTCCCACCTTCTTCTTCTCCTCATAGCAAAGGCTTGAAAACCAAATGTCTACTATGATAAACACTTTTTAGAAAAGCAGCGAATGCGTGATGATATTCATGAAATACTCTTGGACATGAAATTACTTTTGGAAACAAACAAAAGCTAGAAGAGAGAATGCTTACAAGAAGATCCTGGAACTGCTTTTGGCTTTCTGATTTCTTGCTTTCCATTAGAAAGCTTATTTTGCATCCAACCGAAGAGCTGCCATACCAAACAAAACATATAATTCATCGAAACTCATACAATAAAAAGGCCAGAAAACTCATGGAAAAATGAACGACCTCTCTCATTAATCGCAAACTTACCTTCATTTTCAGTGAGGAAGAGAGAGATTCTATTTTCTTTTCTTTTCTTTTCTTTTTTCTGCTAGTCTGAAATGGGAATCAGCTTTTTGAAGAAGTGCTTAAGACAGTCGTAGTGTTGTAGGAATTTGCTTGGAAAAGAGACGGATAACAAAAGGCTAATTAAGCTTAATAGCAAATAAAAAGTGAATTCCTTTTCGAAATTATAAAACTAAATGGATATGGGTAATCAGCTTTGATGAATTTCATGCCCAAAATGCTTACACAAAAGCAATTTTTCTCTGGTTCAAGTTCCCAAACACGGCCTTTAAAAAAAAAAAAAAACAAACTAATTTCCCAACTCAGCTTTGTATGTATCTCAGTGTCCATATATATAGATATAGATATAGACATACAACTAATACTATTCCCACTAAACAAAAGACATTTATAAAATAATATAAGAATGTCTTAATGTTTATGATAATAACACATGGGTTTGAGAATTCTCCGTGGTTGATTTTCTGGAACATCCATTACTCCTCGTGGTACTGTTAGATCTTAGAATACAAATGCCGAATTCAAGACTAAGTACAAAATCAATTAAAGAAAGTTAAACAATCAATCTCTATACATTATCTATGGTATCCAATGGTTATAGAGTTGACACATATTGTCTCAAAGACAGCTTGGTCTCCAACTTGGGATTTAATATCTCCTTGTGCTACTCACTTCTTCAAACGAATTCTTTACAATCTTTGGACGACATATATGCTTCAAGGAAGTATTAGGGCTAGGGTTCCATGACCTACCACCTTCAATTATCGTAATTAAGAGATCGCTTAATTTAATAATATTAGAGTGGAGAACTGGTGCTCATAATTTTCAGAAAAGTATAGCAGCAAGAAGAAATGGACAGATATGGGTGTTGGATGAGATGGAAGAACCTCAAGTTCCTATGGGTCTGTCGACTGATTTCACCGACCAAATCACCTACCCATTTTGTAGGGCATATAGGAACCTTATTATATATATATACTTATCTTTTAAGATCCAAGAGCATAAAATTATATATCATTATTATTTTAGAGTTGACATATGTCAGTTAGAGAACAACTCTGATCATCACAACGATAATGAGTGGAGTTCCAATGGTCATTAACATCAGTAATATTACAGGATCGTTGATCTTTAACATAAATAATATCCTCATTAGATGATTATTTTTCTTAATCTATGTATTTAAAATTTGAAACCAGACATTGAAAGAAATGGAATGGTGCTTAGATCCCAGCTTAGATCATGCATGATTCAACAAAAAGGAGATGCCATCATCCCATGTCGGTCCAACACGTGTATCAAAGGGGTCGGGTTGACTTTCAATTTCTTCTAGGATCCAAATTTAACTAGATTAATAATAATTTACAATTTCTTTAATTTATCTTACTAATTTCAAGATCTACCCTTCCTTTCTTTCTTAATTAATTAACCATGATTACTATATTAATTGTCTCTCAACTTTAATTAATTGTATATAAGCACGGTTTACTTGGCTAAAGGCTCTTGTCAGTCCGATTTTACACCACACGTCTTGAGTATAAATAATTAAAAAAATATTATTAAATTAAATTTTTTTTTGAGTTTTGGTTAATCTAAGAAATTTGTTTGCCCCCCAGAAATTGCGGCTTGGAAACCAACGTTCGTTTGCTGCTGACTCCTCCATGCACGGTGGATTTATTAGGTTTTTGGGTCATTAACTTAATAATATGTGGTTTGTAATAATCTACGTTGCTTAGTTGATGCGATTAAGGATGCATGCATACGTGTTAACAACATAATTAAGGAACTCGGATGTTCTGTGGTGATCTGTTAATTATAAATAAGGACAATGAGTACAATAATATATTTTTTTTGTATATTTAATCTCAAATAAATCACAAATAACCCATTCTATCGTCATCGAGTTCGTCATAACAATTTTTTTAATATATCTTTTAATTTTTTATTTTAAGATATATTATTTAATTTTTAAAATAAGAAAAGAAAAAAAAATAAATCCTCGAGATGGGTGTGAAACAAGGAAAGGAAAGGAAGAAATGAAAAGGGGAGTCAAAGAATATACAAATCAGCCACAAAAACCAAGAAGTAATTCATACTATAATATAAATCTATAAAAGAAAATGGAAGAAACCCACTTGGGTTAGGGTTTATGGCATCTCCTAGATATCTAGGGTTTGTGCAAAAAAAAAAAAAGCTAAATTTTGTATGGCTTACTAAATTTGGAATATCATAAAATTTTGGAAAAATTAAATTAGGGATTTATAGGATGGGGAAGAAGGTGAGAGCCATCATCATTGTTAATTTGACTAAGATTAATACTATTTGATTTTTAGTTCATAATTAATAGGTTAAGTAATTAAAAAAGTTTTGTTTTGAATGAATGTATAGCAAATGTTTTGTACATACATAAGCAAGCTTGCAAGGGATTATTCACTCAACAACTTTACAAATCCGAGTGTCATATCACAATTTCGATTTGAATCAAATTCTTTAATTAAAAAAAATTAAATAAAAAATAAAAGAAATTCACATTTTAAAAAATTTATTTGAAAGTTATGGAAAATAAAAATTATAGGGAAGTTATGAAGACTGAGAAATTTTAGAAAGTTATGAAAGTGAAAATTACAAGAAAATTATAAAAAGAGAATTGCAGAGAAAAAATATACAGAGAGAAAGCAAGGAAGATATACAAATAGAAATAGATACATGGATACACAAAGAAAAAGCATGAAAGATACACAGATAGAGATAGAGAAAGATAGATAGACACTGAGAGAGAGAGAGAGCAGAGAAGATATCTGAAGCAGTAAAGCAAGAAAGAAATAGGTATTTATTCTTTTATGTATGTAATTAAATTTTAATTATGTTTATTTATTTATTTTTGGGTAAATTAAAATTATATGTATAACATGTAAGAAATTGAGGTAACCTTGGTTAGTTTTATTTGAATAATTTTAATTAAATTTATTTTGGTTAATTTCAATTAAGTCTATTTTAGTTAATTTTGATTAGGTTCTAAATTTAGAATTTTCTTCTATTTAATCCTAAAATTTAATTTAAATAGTTTCACTTTGATTTAGGTGTTTATTTAGTTTGTAAATTAACCAAAATTAACTTTATTTTTTTATGAATTTATCCTAAATCTTTAATATATTTGTGAATTAGTCTAAAAATATCTTTTATTTTATTTTTAATTTAATTTATGTCACACCCCGATCCGTGGGGCCCACCTGTGACAGACGCCACAAACCTCCAGGGAGTACTCAATTCCCAGAATACCCCTGTAGGCCTGTAAGG
>JAVXUL010055677.1:0-10422 GCA_035590515.1 Trichilia minutiflora
ATTTCGATACCTTCTTTTTGGCTTTGAACTGGTGTCGATCTTTTGCACCTATGAATAACCAATCTCAATCAAAAACATAAAGTGCAATATATGCTCAATATATAAACATAATTAAGTTTCATAAAGCACAATCAAAGCATTATGATCAATCAAACAAATGCAAAACATTTAAAATATTTGATCAAACAAATCATTTGTTCATCAACAAAATAATTTGCTCATCATAAAAAACACATAGGTCAACATCTCTAAGATGAGTTACACACTATAATGGGGGGCTAGGATAGACATTTGAGATCAAGACCCTTTATAATAATTAAAGAGTAATAATATGAGACTTCGAGATTCTAAGATTTCTTACTTACAATGTTTGTCACTATCAACTTTTACATAGGAAATCTAGGTCCTTGAGGGTCTTGGGGTGTTAAAGATATAGTGTTGCTGCTACTCGATTAAAAAACCTTGGCTGAAAGTTAACTATGAGCTTAGTTTTAGGTGAGCTTTAAAGACAAAATTGAGGTAGTTATATTGACCTGTTCAACAATTTCAAGTAGGATATTTAAAATTAGTGAATAAAGAGGGATAATGATGGTTACAATTATGTCTCATGAAATAAACGTATAATGCCTCAATCTACGAAGAGAAATGGTGGATTTGCGATACGTGCATGACGGTTATAGATCTAGGTAATAAAAGATGAAAATTCCAAGTAAATGTAAAAGATCGACGAATTACCAAATTGTGGCCATTTTTTTTCAAATACACTTCTATATAGTTTTCTTTCTATATTTTTAAGAAAAATCCTAACTTAAGAATCAGAGAATTTTCACTAAGAAACTAACTTTTTTTCCTGATCATTTTCTTTATTTTCATGTAGAATCCAGCTCTGACAAACATTAAAGATAGTGGTAGTACAAAAATTCAAAGAGGAACAATTTCTTGCATTAACGGGATTGTCTGTGGGGAGAAGAATCAAAAGCTAACAAGTTCATAAATAAATTTTGGTAAAATAGTAGTAACAAGATCCTATAACCCCAAGAGAAATGTAATCGAATAAAGAGACCCAGATGGTAACTTCCTAAATGTAATAATAATAGCCAATGATGACCGTGATAAGCAAAAGTTTTTAGTCAAACTCTGGGGTCTCACCTACTCACCAGTCTCATTAATAATTTAGGTCCAATTTTATATATATAACCCAGTAACTTTCTCTCCTATTTTGATGTGGGACTCAATTCATCCTTATCCCTAGCCATCTGAGTAATCTATCAAGAGCGATTTTTTAATCAAGCCTTTTTGTCCCGATACCACTTTTTGTCCTTTAGGATCGAGTTGTTACAACAAATTGAACAACAAAATTATCATGGGCAATAAATTCCCAATTCTAATATTTGATGACATGTTAGACCAACTGAGTGGGTATGTGGTGTTCTTGAGTATTGATTTGCACAATAGTTATCACCAAATTCGAATAAGATCGAGTGAAAATTAAATATGGTATTTAAAATTCGTGATAGACTATTTGAGTGGTTGGTGATGCCATTTAGGCTATCCAACACCCCAAGCACTTTTATGTATATAATGAATTAGATACTCAAACCATTTATCAGTGACTCTATAATAGTAAACTTTAATGATATCTTAATATTTTAAGGAGTGTTTTAACTGTGTTATGAGATAATAAGTCATATATTAATCTTAAAAAGTATGTGTTTTTTTACTAATAAATTATTATTATTGAGTTTTGTAATTGGTACTCATATTATACATGTAGAAGAGAGCAAAATAACGACTGTTAAAGATTGGCTAACGCCAAAGACCATAGGAAAAGTTAGGAGTTTTCATGAGATAATAACATTTTACAAAAGGTTTATTAGGGATTTAGTACCATAATGGCTCTCGTAACTGAATGTATGAAAAAGGGAGATTTTAATTAAGATAGAGAGGTTAATGAAGCCTTTGTAATAATAAAAAAAATTGTGTAGTGTGCCTGTTTTAACCTTTTCTAACTTTAATAAATTATTTGAAATTGAGTGTGATGCTAGTGGGATTAGAATATGAGTTGTTTTGTAGTAAGAAAAGGCCACCGTAACTTTTTTTTTAATGAGAAATTGTGTGAACTATGAGAAATGGTCAATGTATGATAAAGAATTTCACTCTATGATTAGAGCTTTGAAGATTTAAGAATATTATTTGATAGGAAAGGAGGTCATATTGTATTCTAACTCTAAAGTACTTAAATATCTTAGTGGCTAGAAGAGGATAAATAGTGATATACATGCTCGATAGTGCGTTTACTTACAGAAATTTTTCTATAAACTAGTATATAAATCGGAGGTGATTAATGGAATGATCGATTGATTAAGCAATAATTACTATCTTGAGGATTGAGGTTATTGGATTTAATTTTATAATAGAGTTATATCTTACCAATGAGGATTTTAAAGGCATGTAAGAAAAATTATAAAATGGGATAGGTGTTGATGACTACCACATTTCCAAGACATTTTTTATGAAAGAAAATTAGTTATGTATTCCAAAATCTTTCTTGTAGGAAAAGCTAATTCATGACTTACATAAAAGAGGATTAATTGGACACTTTGGGTGCAAGAAGACAATATCAACTATGAATAAGAGATATTATTAACCTGAGATGAAACGGGATGCAATTAGATTGGTGTAACAATGCTACGTCTATTAAATTACGAATGCTGCTATTCAAAATACTAGTTTATACAATATATTACCAATATCATGAGATATGTGGAAGGACTTATCCATGGATTTTATCCTGGAGTTGCCACGTACCTAACATAGCACTGACTTAATTTTGTTATTATTGACATGTTTTCTAAGATGGTTTACTTCATTCCTTGTAAAAAGACTTCTAATACATCCTATGTAGCTTTACTTTTTTTTGCTAAGATTGGACGCTTTCATGGAATCTCAAAAACCATTACTTTTAATCGAGACATGAGGTTTCTTAGTACATTCTAGAAGGAATTATAGTATCAATTTGGGTCAATCTTGCAATACAGCAGTATTGCCCATCCTCAGATAGATGGTTAAATAGAAGTGGTCAACAAAATGCTTAGAAACATACTTCAAAAAATTTATAGGGATAGACCAAAATAATGGGATATGGATTTGGCCTACATGAAGTTTGCATATAACAATGCCATTCATACATCTACTAGGAGATCACCATTTGATGTGGTATATAAAAAGGTGTCGAACCATGTTCTTAATTTGTAGGTTTTACCTAAACTATCTATAAAGAGTATTGCAACTTAGAACTTGACCACACAAGTGCGAACGGTTTAAGAAGAGGTGCGACAACAAATTGAAGTATCCAATGTCTGATATAAGATGCAAGCGGACACGCATAGAAGGAAAAAAAAAAACCTTTGACATAGGTGATGATGTCTTAGTATTTTGCATAAAGAAAGGTGTCTAGTGGGGCAATACAATAAGTTACAACAAAAAATATTTGATCCTTTCAAAATTACCAAAAAAAATTAACAATGCTTACGTATTAGATTTACCAAATTCAGTGGGTTATCTGGTTAACCTTCAACATTACGAATATCTATACTTATTATTAAGATTATCAATTGAACTCGAGATCGAGTTTTTTACAATTAGAAGAGAATGATGAAAATTGATATTTTTATTATTTTGAGGATTTAATATTTTATTTTATTTATTTATTTTTTAAGATTTTAAGGACAATTGTATAATTTTATTAACTTTTTATTTTTATTTTAAATAAAATACTAAAAAATTAAGAGAACAAAATTTTGAATCTTTTTAATATTATTTTTTCTCGAAATAAGAGAATTAACTCCTTTAGTGAATTCTAAAAGCTTTTTGAGATTAATCCATGAAATTAATCTTGTTTATTACGTTTTTGCTGCTTCATGTTCTCTTCAGCACCTACCTTTATTTGAGTTTAAGAATATGTATAGGATAGAATAACAGAGAATTTGAGTGTGTAAAACTTAAAAACAAAATAACAACAATGATCAAGCACAAAAGATGTGAAGCATTAACATCCCATTTCTATAGGAAACAATAAAACTTGACAATTAATCTCAATTTTCATGTAACAACTACTTATTTCATGGCTTTGTGAACTCCAAGAACAGTCACCTCTGCTTCTACCAAGCAGACATCCTTCACTAGATATTCATTGAAGGGATCCTTCAAGTCGCTCAATGAAACGAATCTGTCCAAACCCCAGTCCATGATTGAGTCACCGAATAAGATAGTATCTGTAACAAAAAAGAAAAAATCGGGGACCCAAGATTATTTAGGTTTAGAATTAATAACAAGACCATGTTAATTAGAAAAGAATTATTATTTATTGATGTAAGACAGAAAATAGAGAGAAAATAAAATTAAAAATTTTAGCTATGTCTATGGTCAAAATGTCAATGGTTTTTTAGCAGCGCAATGTATGCTCGAATGTAAGTGTCTTTGCAATAGATGTTTTTCTAGCAGTGCAACGTATGCTCGAACGGCTGCTAGAGCAATATCTAGCAGTGCAATATACATTTACACTAGATATCGTGCTAGAACAATATCTAAACTATTAGATGTCGTTCTAGTGGAGCAACGTACGCTAGAATGATATTTAGTAGGGCAACTTATAAATGTCTCGTGCGACAACGATATTTACAATGCTAGATGTAATTCTAGCAATACAACGTACAAATGTCTTATGCTACAACTATATTGACATTGCTAGGTATCATTTTAGCAATGCAACGTATGCTAGAATGACTGCTAGAACAACATCTAGTGGTGCAACTTATGCCAGAACGACATCTAGTAGTGTGAAAATGGCTTCTGCACTGCGTCATTTACCTTTAAAAACTAGATGCTTTGCCTGCACTTGATCCAGGATTCGAATTGTGAAGTCTGCATATATTTTGAAATCAGTCGAACTAGCCAATGCCAAGTACAAAGAAAGATGAGTTCCAGTTCCATGTCCATTTCCCTCTGCATAGAGACGTATTTTCCTGGAAAAGAAAGAAAACGAACAAGTTGAAAATCTCATCTTCTTTTCTATAATCATTACAACATTATAATAAAAATCTATACAATAACAATACCATTTGTAATCTCCAGCACTGAATACTTTTGAATCATGACATTTTGAATCCAACGTTAAAAAGTTTTCAATCCTCCAAACATGCTTGATTCTATTGCTATTTTTGATCATTGATAGGCACTCTCCTTTGCCTATATTTCGTTTAATTTTGTCTTTAACAAACACTTCTGCTCCAAAAACACATGTATCCCCGACTAAGTATCCATTGGAAGGATCATTGAAAACGTAAAGAGGAATGAATTGATCAAAACCCCATTGAAGCCTCAACCCATGAAAACGTCTTTCTTTTCCATCGGCATCTACCTCATGAAAAACAAGTAAATATATACGAGTTGAAACAAGAAAAACAAATTGACAGTCGACATTAAATAAGGAAAAAATACCTTGGATGGTCAAGAAGTTGTCTTCCTTGTGATTAAATAAAAACAGGCGAAAAACTACACACAACTCCCAACCAAAACTAAGTGAACTTGTGTTTGTCAATGCCAAGTGAACAGAGATATAGTCTTTCACATTCTCTCTTTTATTTCCGTTTGGATAGACAACAAGTTTCCTGCAATGAGGGACCAACCTAGATTTTACAATACAAGGGGTTTAAATTAAAGTATAGACATTCTGAACATGTAGAGACCAAAATAGCAATCAACCTAATAAAAAGTACTAACATTTTTGAAATTTTTCAGAGCATGTAGGTGCCTGGCCGCCACTGCCTGCAATTAACATGGATTTTTTTGTTTTCAAGTTTCACACACCTAAATCCTATCTCATTTCATGTACACTCCTGAATTCGAATACTAGTGGGTGCCAAAGAAAAGTAATTTATTTATACAAATGCAAACTACCCAGTTGAGCCCTCGAAATCTAATCATCATGTATTCAGTAAATTGATGATAATATCAATAATAAAAATACGAAGATTTGCAAGAAAGTGTACCATTTGTAGCCTCCAGCTTCAAATTCCCCAGATTCATATTTCTCTGATGCTTTCTCAGCAAGTAATGAAAATGATTCTATTTTGAGCATATAATGAACTGGTGGTATACGTGTGCACGTTTTTACTTGCTGGTAAATTAAGTAATTAATTTTAATTACACATATTATTAAGACAATAACAAGAGAAAGTTCAGAAAACACACAGAAGAAGAGAAAGAGAGAACATACCATCTTGGTAAACAAAGGAACTATACACATAAACAATTGCTTCAGAGAGATCTTCCACTAAAACTGGGGTAGAAAAGATTATATACAGTGGTTAATTAAATTTAAAAAAGACTTTGGCTTGACTTTTGATATTCAATAATCGATTGGAGTCCAACTTTAATGAACAACTTCGGCATTAAGTTTTCTAGGTACTTTAATGGGACATTTTTTCAGAAACCTCCCCGAGGTTTGAGTAATGTTTACCTTGTTGAAAAGTTTAGGAAAATTTCCAATTTCTTCCCTTGCTAGTTGCTATAACCATTGAAGTTAGGCATTCGTTAGTTTAGAGGGTGTTTTAGTAAAATACATACACACATATATATTATTTATTTTTTTAAAATTTAAAAGTATTTAACTTAACTTGTTGAAATATTAAAATGGCCACTTACCTCTTAATTTTTTAAAAAAATATATTATACAATTATTTTATTACTTTTATTATTACTTTTATATATAATAACAAAATATTCACAATTACTTATTTATTCATCTTTTATCTTAATTACTATTATAAATTAAAAGGTTAATTAAATATTCAATTAACTTAATTATTAACAAAAAATTCATAACACCCTTGACTTTTGATAATTGAAGAAAATAATTCAGGTCACTTTCAGAAAATCATCACATTTATCTCATAATTAAAAATAACCAAATTTATATTTCATACATATATTATTAGAATTTATTTAATGATTGTACTTAGTGCTGTTAACGGATTAAGCCAGCTCAGCTTGACTTAATATGTTGCAAGTCAATTTTAAATAGACTAAGTCCGAACTAATTTATTTATTATATAAATTAATATTTTATTAATTTTAATTCAATCCATAAGCTAATAAATATAAACGAGTTAATATGTGGATCGATTTTAAAAATTTAAGATTAATATATATATATATAATACACTACTTACTAACAAATATAATATGTTAATAGCAATAATAAGTCTATAATATAAATGCAATATAAGCTAACTATATTATAATTTGATATATAAAAATTTTAACAAGTCAAATAAAAGTTTCATCAATAATTACAAATCCAAATACATAATTTTAAATCTCAAAATATACTAATACAATACCACTCAATATTAATAAATAATAAATCCAATATCATCATTAACATTCAAACATAATCAATTATTATCTAAATATAAATACTAAAAAAATTTAATTTAATTTTTTTAATTAAACGGGTTAAACGGACTAGTCTGTAAATTATATGGATTAGTTCGTTTAACCCGCGAGTTAAACGGACCAGGCCAAATCAATCCGAGAATTAAATGAGTTTATTTTTTTTTATCCTAACCCACTTAAATGATAGGTTAAATGAATCAGTCCGTTTAACAACTTTAATTGTACAAATAATGTAGTGTGCTTATTTCTTTTTTTTTTGTTTGTATATGAGAGAAACTCTAACCTATCCAGTTTAAACCACAGGTCAAAGTAGTAAAGCAATGCACGATCCGAATTAATAGTAGATAATGCTATAATAGAAATGATCGAAAGCTGTCAAACTCAAGACCAATGTAAAGACAATCGTCTAACGAGAAGTAGACTAGATAAAATTTTTGAATAAATTAGCTCAATAACCCATTGTAGAACATATTATGTTTTTGATGATGACATTGTATATTAAACAAAATTAATATATTGGATGAAACCTTATGAAAATAAGTTAATTGCGTGTATTTTATAATGTTTAATTTCTCAGCAAAATTAATACAAAATGGCCATATTACACTTACAATCTTCTGTGCAGAGAAAGGATTAAATTACAGGAATTTTGAGTAAAGTATCAATACGTTAGACAGCAAGTATCGATATATGAGAGGCAAAGCATCGACATACAGGATAAAGAAAGACATGGGACTATTCACGTAATCTCATTTCATAGCAATGTAACGATACATGACAACAAAATATCAATACATGACTGAAAGAAATAGTAAATATCGATACTCATATGCAAAAAGAGTCGAAAAAATAAGAAAATTGAAGAAGTATCGATACATGGACTTTTAAGAAAATAAAGTATCGATACATTTAAGAGCAAGTATCGATATGAAGACGGAAACAAAATCTGTTGTGTAAATAAGTATCAATACATAGACAATAAGGTATCGATATATGAAACTGCTTTAATAATATCTTCAACAAGTATCGTTACATGGACAATAAGGTATCGATATATGGAAGAGGTTCAAAAAAATTTCAACAAAGTATCGATACATAAAGTATAAGGTATCGATACATGTGAAACTCATCCCTTAGGGTTTTGAGCATTTTTGTAAAACCTTCATGAGTTTTCGTGCTTGTGAAAGTATTTAGATCATGCACGAGAGGGTGTAATAACTTGGAGTTATGTTTTAGGAGGTGTGTGGTATAGAATATGAGCTTATGAGAAAGAACTAGATTTTTGACCTCAAAATGATCTCCAATTAAGAAAAAATTTCTATTTTTTTCGTAGAGCTCAGAGAGATCTTTCTATTGATATATTATGGGTTCCGTGACGATATCCGAGTCGAAAGTTTTGACAATTTAAAGTGATAGTCCTCGAAAAGAGGACCAAAAGCAAAGGTATCAATACGTTTAGGGAAACGTATCGATACATTGGGGGTAAGACCAAACGTGTCGATACCTTTGGAGAAGGGTATCGACACGTTTCAGAGTTGAGGGTCAAACATATCGACACATTGAAGGCATGATGAACAGTAATTAGTGCCAAACATATCGATACCTTAGTAAGGGTATCGACACCCTGGTAACGGAGATGAAGTCCGCTTGCGACAAAAGATATCGATACGTTGAAAAAGGTATCGACACCTGTGCTCAGTATATGATCAAACGTATCGATACGTTGCAGACAAAATACCAAAGGTATCAACACCTTTGAGGATTACACAGCCTATATACATCGAGCAGGGATCGTCTTTTCCATTCTGATTTCTTCACTCTCTCTCTCATTCGAAACTAACAGAAACACTCTCTTTCTTACTCTTAAAATTGGTCTCAGTCATTTCTCCACCAAACTTCATCATTTCAGTTCCTATAAACTGAGAATCAACACCAGAACTTAGAAATTTCTTTTGATCAGAGTTCTACCCGTCGGATCTTGAGAATTTGCAAGGAAAGAAGGCACAATGAACAGTAGTTGAAGACAGATTCAAGCCAAAAAGGAGCTCTAAGCTCGCCTACCAGTTTGGATAAGCCTGTTCTTTAGTTTATCTCTCTTATTTAAGCTACTATTTTACATAGATCTAAGAATAAGTAGCTCGGATACTGTTTATAAAACCCTAAAAATTAGGAATTTTTTAATCTATCATTTGTATCGATAAATTAGAGGACCTTGATAGCCAATGGTGTTGAAATTGATAAAAAATTATAAGTATTACGGAGTTTTATGAGAACAGCATATTAGAAAGAGAGAGAGAAAGAGAGAGAGGATTGCTAGAGTAGCATGAGCATGCATTGTATTATGCATGCACTTTATGATCGTGATTCTATAGTTGTATGTGTATCCAGGTGTGGTAGTCGAGACGGGAGGATCTCCGTCGCAAGGAAGATACGCAGAGGATGGTTTCCCACCCCAAAATTGTGAGTGGACATATTCCTTTCCCTTTATCTCATTTATTGTTATTTATGAATAAATATAATGTTAGAGGATAACATGTGAATATGTATATGGATAACTGAAATGAGGAGGCGATGGATGGATGTTGTTGTGTGATGGCCGAGTTAGTCCCTTGTTTATAATATATATATATATATATATTAATATTGTGATTTTGAGGTCGGAGGGCGATTTATATATGTTTGTGAATGTGGCATAGTTGAGTATAATGGCCGGGGTGCTATACTTGTTTTATGTTTTGGCCCTGTGAGCCACCAGTTACTCGATTTACCCTGATAGGCTATCGAAATTAATTTATGATTTTATGTGTCATGTTATTGACTATATATGGGTGAGGATTGGCCATACAGCTCATGTAGAGTGGATGGAATCCAATAGACCCCGAAGTGTGGATTGACCACACATTCCAAGGAGGGATGGGTGGAATCCACATATCTAGGCTAAAGCATACTAGCCTTATTCTGTTA
>JAVXUL010055685.1:0-10422 GCA_035590515.1 Trichilia minutiflora
GGGGAAATGGCAAGAATTCCACATTGCCAAAAGGGGCAAGAAATTGAGAGTCAGCTAATTGATATTGGTATGAGGGTCAAGGATGTTAGACCACAGCTTGTTCTTGTATGTCGTGATCTTCTCATTGATCCTGCTTTACTTGGTAATTGTTTCTTACATAGGATATTATCTGCTGCTGCTTGGGTGTCAGGGGAGTATGTTGAGTTTTCAAGAAATCCATTTGAACTCATGGAATCACTATTACAACCTCGTACTAATCTCTTGCCATCCTCAATCAGAGCGGTGTATGTTCAGTCTGCCTTTAAAGTATTAGTCTTCTGCTTACACTCTTACCTGTTGCTCAGGGAAAATACTGCCGACTTCTCAAATCCTGATAATCTGGCATCGACGGTTCCAGAATTTGTCTCTGTGGGGGAGTTCTCTGAAAGTTCTGCTTTAGCAATGCCTGAAACTCCTGCCTTAAGTGAAGAGCTTGATAGCTTCAACCCGCGGGATGTAAATCAATCATTTGAAAATCTTTCTATAGTAAATGGTGGGGATGTAGCTATTCCTAATGGTCAATCATATTCTTCTTCCATAGAAAGAAATAGTTTCACACAAGAATCTATTGTAAGCCTGTTAAATAAAATTGAATTGGCTTTAGGCCCACCGTCTGAAAGCCATGATGTAGAAATTCAAGAGAGAGCAAGGAATTTACTTGGTTTCACTGATTTGATAAAGCAAGAAATAATTAATCCTGTAATCCAGGGGGAAGAGAATGTGGCGGGAAGGGATGTAACTGAAGCTTCTAGTATTGTGAAATTGATGTATGATGCCTTTTCTGAGGAGCTTGGACCGGTCTCATTAAGTGCACAGCTAAAGGTTCCTGTACCCGATGGATTACTGCTTAAGGAAGATCTATCTGAATTAGAAACAGTCTGTGGCCACATCCAGTTGCCTTTGGCAAGCTCATTTTCTCTAGGCAATACTCAATATCAGGAAGTAGTTGGTGTTTCCCAAACCTCCCTCCAAAGCGAAGATGGGACAGAACCATCAAATGAGTCCACTTCTTTGCTTGAAGAACACCGTAAGCGGCATGGCTTGTATTATCTTTCTTCTGAGAAGAGTGAAATCGTATCAAATGATTATCCGCCTGCCAATGACCCTATCTCACAGGGAAAACTCAATGATGTTGCTGAAGATCTACTTAAGCTCACAGAACAGTCACCTACTCAAAAGAAAAAGCCGATCCCTGCAAAGCGTAGGCCTGTGGTGCTAAAATTAGATGGAGATGAGATAGCTACAACCACCAAGAAGCCTGAAGTGAAGAGTGACTTACTTTCTGGTGTTGTGCGAGATGTTCTTTTACGTGATGATGCTTTAACTACTCCATCACAAAGTAACCGGGCTGAGAAGCCATCCAGTAAGAGAAAAGGAA
Organism: Trichilia minutiflora; assembly: GCA_035590515.1. NCBI lineage: Eukaryota > Viridiplantae > Streptophyta > Magnoliopsida > Sapindales > Meliaceae > Trichilia > Trichilia minutiflora. The sequence continues at coordinate 1,418 of JAVXUL010055685.1, forward strand.
AGGAGAAATTTAATGCTAATCTTCCTTTAGAATCGAAAGAAATTTTGCAAGGTAAGGAGATGCCTGATCATGCTAATACTAGCTCAAGAAGAAGCAAACACCGCAGTCATGGTACAGAGAGAAGACAAAAGAGTCAAGGAAAGGATGGTGAAGAAAAAGAAGATAATTGTGTGGAAGAAAAGAAGAAAAGTAATCATCACCACGGTAAGCATAAAGCTCGACAAAGAGCTGATGAGTCCATAAATGTGGTTCCGCAAACAGTATTGATCCCTGATTTCCTTTTGTAGCATTAACATCTTTTATTCAATAGAACTTGGTTTATGTCATTTGCTGTACATTTATACATTTTGTTTTTTGGTTGGGGCTTGTGGTTGTCTTGAAGTTTTTCCTCTGGGCTTTGTTTTACATCTTATACTCCCTGAATTTCACTCATCAATATTTGGGATTTGATTTGACTCCCTGATTACTTGTAACCTGTAAATGATTCCGTAATTTCTGTTCTTTATTTTTTTTTTGATACCCTTTTGACTGCAAAGTGAGCTTTGATGCATTTTCTTTTACGAGGATTTACAAATTTTATGGTTCAGGTTCAAACAGAGGGGTTATTGGAATTAAAATTGACCGCAATACCTTATTTAATGGGGGCGTAATTTAGATGTAATTAGCAATAAAGTTCAAGAAAAAAAAAATCTCTCACACTTTTGAACCCACGCTTAATTTGGTTTAGGTAACCGTAATCGGCAAGGATCCAGATCAAATAGAAACCTAACAAAGAAAAAAAGACCCAACAAATTAAATATTAAATAAACTAGACCAATTCTTCTATAACCATATAATAAAAAACTGCCCTTTTCAATCCAGAAAACCCAATCTATACGGCACCCAACGCGTTGGTTGAGTCCTAGCAATTTGCCAGGACCTCTAACCTGACTACCACGGACCTGTTGACAATGCTTATGTAGTTAAAAGACCTGGGAATTTAAGTCAATCTAGTACATATAATATTATGAATATATACTTGTTAATTGGAAGCTTTTTCGACATTCTCCCATATCATATAGATGTCATGTGTCCAAGTGCTAAAGTTTTTAGATTAATCCAACAATCTTTAATTTTGTAAAGTTGAAGCCCCACCTTTTCGAAGCTTACAAAAATCGCGTATTAACATTCAACCTTTATGTCCATCCAAGTATCTATCTAATTCTATCTATATTAACTTCTTGCAAAATTTTCTTTCTAAAACCCCGTATATATTAATTTTTAAGATTGATAACATCAGGTAAAACACCCAAAATCCTTCCTCCCAACATCTTCAAATGCATCTCCCAAATCTCTTCCCCTCTTTTCTTCTCTTTGCATGTGGTTTAGCCCTTGGAATAACCCTAAGTTTTCATCTCAAAACCATTTCTTTCAACTTTCAGCTCAATCAACAACCAAGAAAACAACTCTCCGCCCCACCTTCTTCTTCTCCAAGTTCATATGTTATTTCAAATCAAACGAAAACGGCTACAACAATCAGATTGAACGAATACTCGAAGCCGATGAAGAACGCTATGCATGATATGAATGAAGAAGAGTTGCTGTGGAGGGCATCAATGGTTCCAAGAATTCCCGAATTTCCATTCAAGCGTGTACCAAAGGTTGCCTTCTTGTTTTTGACAAGAGGTGCTGTGAGTTTGGCTCCTCTTTGGGAGAAATTCTTTCACGGAAATGAAGGATTTTACTCCATTTATGTTCATTCAAGTCCATCCTTCTATAATACAGTTCCTGAAAGTTCAGTTTTCCGTGGCCGGAGAATCCCCAGCAAGGTAATTAGATATCTTTTACTTTTAGTCCATGTTCAGCGACGACGAAGGCTAAAATGGATACAGATATTATCATCAACAGTTGAGTTGGATTGAAAGAAAGCAATTTCATAATAATTGGCTGATTATTTTATATATGTTAGTCAAAAATAATTTCGTCCAATGAGATTTTAGCAAGTTATTGGATTTGTAACACGCAACAATCAGCATATAATCAGAGGAGAATCATATGCCCTGTAGAATTTAATTATTAGAAAGATTGCAAGTTTAAAAGTTCAAAATATTTAAAAGGAAATCATGCATACGAATCTGAACATTTATAAGAAATTAAAGACAAACCCCATTTATGACATAATTATTAAATGAATTAAATTCAAATTCAATATTTTAGACATGTAAACTCATTTATAACAAAATTAACTTTTTAATAATCATATATCATATTAATGTATTAATAGTTTAATAAGTATATTTTATAATATTATATTTTAAAAAAATAATTAATTATATTTATCAAAATTTAAAAATATTTAGTTATATTTAAAATAAAATGATTAGCATTTGAGTCAGTAATATTGTAAATATTTTAAAATATATATTGAAATATTTAAAAAAATGTTAAAAGTCTTCCATGCACCTATTTTAAATGAGACTGTTACAATATTAAATTTTATGACATAACATATTTGGAACTATTTTCATTTCATAGAATGAGTGCAGGCAAGTCTTTTTCTTTTTTTATATCTTCTTGCGATTGTTTTTCTTTTTCCAAATAAAAACTATAATGAGCCCCATCAATATGAATGCCATTTTAACAATAAATCATGATGTTTTTCTTTTTCAATAATGCAGGAGGTACAATGGGGAAAATTCAGCATGCTTGAAGCTGAGCGTCGGTTGCTAGCCAATGCTTTGCTTGATATCTCCAACCAACGCTTTGTTCTACTCTCAGAATCATGCATTCCTCTTTACAACTTCTCCATTATCTACAATTATCTCATAAACTCAACTAAGACTTTCATTGAAGTCTATGATTTACCAGGCCCATCAGGACGAGGCCGGTACAACCGTCATATGAGCCCGTTAATTCAACTCAAGCAATGGCGAAAGGGCTCCCAATGGTTCGAAATGGACCGGGTTATGGCCATTGAGGTGATATCAGACAAAAACTATCTTCTTAATTTCAAAAAATATTGCAAGCATTCATGCTGTCACGAAGAACACTATTTGCCAACCTTTGTGAGCATCAAATTTTGGAAGAGGAATTCAAATCGGAGTTTGACATGGACTGATTGGTCCAAAGGTGGACTTCACCCAGCTAAATTTGAGGAAAGAGATGTGACAATTAAGTTTCTGAAGAGGCTAAGAAATGGTAGCCATTTATGTGAGTACAATGGAAAGAACACAAGCGTTTGCTTCTTGTTTGCAAGAAAATTCATTCCAAATTCTCTTGATAGCTTGTTGAGGTTTGCTCCAAATGTTATGAAATTCAATTGATATCTATATATCTATATTTCTATCTATATGTAGGAATGTAAATACATATGATGATTAGGCAATTCTTCTACACCTATAAATTGTCCTTTTCAATCTTGCAAACTTAATATTGTATATGAGTGCATGCCTACCCATATAAACACAGGAAAAAATTGATTTATTATTATTATTATTATTTTTTATAGAGATTGTAGGTGGGAATGGGAAGTGGTTGTTGATCTATTAGGGACTCTACATATAATAGATTTATATATATGGTTCTTATGATGACTTCTTGTATTAAATAAATAAATAGAAAAACACAAAAGACTTTTCTAGGTAGTTTCTCTGGGTTCTTCAATATATTCCTTTATTGGATCAATGGATATTTAGTATTAGTAATGATTTCAAGTCACACCTCACAAGTCTGACCTGTTCTGTTTAGTATTGGCTGTTATATCCAAAAGACAATTTTTAGATTAATTAATCCAAGAATCTTTAATTATGTGGAGCATTGAAGCCCAGGCTTCTTAATGCTTACAAAGAGTCCCATCTCTCTCTTTGACGTCTTCTTCATTTCATGTTTGAACAATGAAGGAGATTAATGAACATCGAGTACAAAACCCAAAATCCTTCCTCACAACATTGTTCTTGAATCTCCAAATGCATCTCCCAAATCTCTTCTCCTCTATTCTTCTCGTTGCATGTGGTTTAAGTCTTGGAATAACCCTCAGTTTTCATCTCAATAAAATTTCTTTCAACTTTCAGCTCAACCAACGACAACAAAAACTCTCCAACCCAACTTCTTCTTCTTCTTCTCCTCCTCCTCCTCCAAATCCACCTTCTTCACCAACTTCATTTGTTATTTCAAATCAAATGAAAACGGCTAATCTAATAGGATTGAACGAATACCTGAAGCCAACAAAGAGTGCAATGCATGATATGGAGGAAGCAGAGTTGCTGTGGAGAGCGTCATTGGTTCCAAGAATTCCTGAATTTCCATTCAAGCGTGTACCGAAGGTTGCCTTCTTGTTTTTGACAAGAGGTGCTGTGAGTTTGGCTCCTCTCTGGGAGAAATTCTTTCATGGAAATGAAGGATTTTATTCAATTTACGTTCATTCAAGTCCATCCTTCAATGGAACAGTGTCTGAAACTTCAGTTTTCCATGGCAGGATAATACCAAGCAAGGTAATTAACTAGTAGACTGTTTTTCATTTACAGTTCCTTTCTTATATATGTTTTAATCCTTGTTTGTGTATCTTTTTTGGGTAAAATAAAAAATTACGAGCTAACGGTAACATCCCCACACAAACTAATATTTTTCCTATTTGATATATTAAGATCTTCCTAATTAATTTCATCAGACAATAGTTTCTTGTTTTCTTTCTTAATTATTGTGAAATAATTTTAATTATAATAATAACTAATAGTTTTTCTTCAGCAATTCCTTTAGAAAGTTCCAACTGTTTGTGTCACAGCACATGTTTGCATACATCATAACTAATTTAAAATTTATATATTATATTTATAATTGACTTGGAAGAAAGCAATTTCGTTGGAATTGGGTAATCAGTTTATGTATTTCGTCCAATAAGATTGAGACAAAATTTCGTTGGAATTTGGTAATCATTTCGTGTATTTCGTCCAATAAGATTGAGACAAAATTATGTGCTTTAGTTATAATTTAATTACAAGACGCAATAATGAGCATAAACTCAGAGAAGAATCATGAGCTGTATATAGAAAGCTTGCAAGTTTTCAAAGTTCAAAATATCCGAAGAAACCATGCATGCATCTAAATCTGAACAATTATGTGAAATTAATGACAAAAAACCCCAATAAAATCTTTGTTTAGAGTTTAGTTGTTTCGTTTAGATTTTTCCCAATTAGCAAATATAGATCAAACACCATTTTAAAAAAAAAAAGTAAACCATCTTATTAAATGTTTCAATAAATTTATATTTTATATTCTATTTTTAAAAATATATACTAACTAACTTATACCCAGCAATATTACCAATTTTACGTTAAATCTTAATATTTTTCTTTTCACTAATGCAGGAGGTAGAGTGGGGAAAATTCAGCATGCTTGAAGCTGAGCGTCGGTTGCTAGCCAATGCTTTGCTTGATATCTCCAACGAACGCTTTGTTCTTCTCTCAGAATCATGCATTCCTCTTTACAATTTCTCCGTTATCTACAATTATCTCGTAAACTCAACTAAGACTTTCATTGAAGCCTATGATTTACCAAGCTCATCGGGTCGAGGCCGGTACAACCGTCGTATGAGCCCGTTAATTCAACTCAAACAATGGCGAAAGGGCTCCCAATGGTTCGAAATGGACCGGGCTATGGCCGTTGAGGTAATATCTGATAAAAAATATTTTCTTAATTTCAAAAGATATTGCAAGGCTTCATGTTGCTCTGAAGAACACTACTTACCAACCTTTGTGAGCATCAAATTTTGGAAGATGAATTCGAATCGTAGTTTAACATGGACTGATTGGTCCAAGGGTGGAATTCACCCAGCAAAATTTGAAAGAAGAGATGTGACAATTGAGTTTTTGAAGAGTCTAAGAAATAGAAGCCAATTATGCGAATACAACGGAAAGAGCACAAACGTTTGCTTCTTGTTTGCAAGGAAATTCATGCCAAATTCTCTTGATAGGTTGTTGAGGTTTGCTCCAAGTGTTATGAAATTCAATTGATTCTATTTCATTTTTGTGTGTATGTGCACTAATTCCACTAGAACTATATATGTAAGTTTTGTCATTTTCAATCCTGGAAACTTAATATTATACATTAGTTCATGCTTCCCTCTATAAATACAGAAAAATTTGATTTTCTTTATAAAATTTGTAGATGGGAAAGGGAAAGTGGTTTTTGTGTTATTGGGCAGTCTACATTTAATAGATTTATATATATGTGGTGGTTGCGATGACTTGTTGTAGTTGTAAACGCAACTTCAATAAAATAAATATATTAATAAAAAAAACTCAAGAAACTACTCCTGGTTGTTTTCGTGTTGTTTAATATTATTCAAATTCTATGTTGACCGAAATTTTACTTGAATAAATGTATATACACGTGTTAAAAGATTTTTAGTAGATTATTAATTAAGTGTAGATAGCATTGAATTCTAATTCCTTTCCATGTAGTAGTATGTTGAGTAAATGGATAAAAAATTTGAGTGAGTTCCGTCTAGTTGGTTTATTCAACTCTTCTAAGTTTTCGGTATTGATTCCAAATCACACCTCACACGTCCCATTTGTTCTGTTTAGTATTCGATGTTATGTGTCCAAAGTTTTTAGATTAAATAGTTAATCGAAGAATCTTTAATTATGCGAAAGTTGAAGCTCAAGATTCTTGACGCTTACAAAGAATCCTGTATTAATAAAAACGTTATATATATTAGCTCCATACAAAATATTTCATTTCCAAACCCTCATATGTATTAAGATCTTCAGCTCATTCTCTCTTTGATCTCTTCTTCATTCCAATTTTCAGCAATGAAGAAGATTGATGAACGTCAAGTACAACACCCAAGATCCTTTTTCACAACATTGTTCTTGAATCTTCAAATGCACCTCCGAAATTTCTTCTACTCGTTTCTTCTCTTTGCTTGTGGTTTAGCTCTTGGAATAACCCTAAGTTTTCGTCTCAATAACATTTCTTCAAACTTTCAGCTCAACCGACAACAACTCTCCATCACAACTTCTTCTCCTCCCCTTCCTCCAAATCCCCCTTCTTCATCAACTTCATTTGTTATTTCAAATCAAACGAAAACGGCTACTCGAATCGGATTGAACGAATACTTGAAGCCAATGAAGAGTGCCATGCATGATATGGAGGAAGAAGAGTTGCTGTGGAGGGCCTCAATAGCTCCAAGAATTTCCGAATTTCCATTCAATCGTGTACCGAAGGTTGCCTTCATGTTTTTGACAAGAGGTGCTGTGAGTTTGGCTCCCCTCTGGGAGAAATTCTTTCATGGAAATGAAGGATTTTATTCAATTTACATTCATTCAAGTCCCTCCTTCAATGGATCATTGCCTGAAAGTTCAGTTTTCCGTGGTTGGAGAATCCCAAGCAAGGTAATTCATTAGTATAATGTTTTTCATTTTCAATTCCTTAATCTCATATGTAGTCCATGGTTGCACATAACTGATGGAAAATCTAGATCTTTCTTTGGTAAAACAAAACAAAACAAAACAATACAAAAAGAGTTAACATCTGCATAAACTAATTTTTTTTTTCTAATTTAACATATTAAGATCTTAATTAATTTTATTGAACAATAGTCACTTGTTTTGGTTCATTGCTCGATATTGATCGATGACTAATCACTCCAAATATTAATGTAAATTATTATAATTATAATTTTAAGCAACATTTTTTCTTCTGCATTTTGTATAGAAAGCTACGCTTAACTGTTTGTCACTTTCTAAGCTACGGGCTTTTCAATGTAACGATGGTCATAATTAAATACATTTCTTTGTCACACATATTTAATTAAGAGTCGTAAAAGCTGTATATTAATCGGTGGTTTATGGCAACTTTGTGCTGGCAAATGTTTGCATATTGTAATTTGTTGAGGGGTAAAACCTAAAGTCACTATTCCAGTTAATTCTCATCAATCGCATAATCGTTCCTTAGTATTTGAGATGTGAAGTTGACTTTTATGTAAGAAGTAGATTCCGTGAATGATTTATGAGCCCGACACTAATAGAGATTGCTCCTACAAGATCGTTCCTTAGTATTGGAGACGTGAAGTTGACTTTTATATAAGAATAGATTCCGTGAATGACTTATGAGTCCCAACACTAAAAGAGATCGCTCCTACCTTCGTTATAGTAAGTTTTGAATTGAAAAAATAGTCTTTATCCATTACAGATTTTAACCTAAAAATAAGGATGATAAAAAGAGGTTATGCATAAGTTTTAAGGTTACTATAAACTGTTATATCGTATTTAAGGTTTAATATTATATAAGTCATAGCAAAGTAATCATTATGCCGACCTTAATTTATAGGCAATGATTATATAGTAATTCATTATTTGGTGCTAATAGACAACTCTTCTAATAAATGTCGACTCTTCATTTTTTCATGACCACATATGTAAAGGGTTGAGAGGATGTGCTCTCAACTGTTATAAATACTAGGACATCTCCACTGTAAATGGGGTTAGATGCAGCAATAATACATATGTCCTATATTAATATTTATAAAAATCTCTTTCTCTCTAATTGAAATTTCATTTTTCTCTTATCCTGAATCTCAAGTCTAACTACTTAAGTATTGAGTTTATACGTTGAGAAATCGACATTACTTCTAGCCTTCTTTTTATATTTTCAGATAGCTGAATAGTAGTTATTACGATAGTTTCACTGATTTGATGCGAACTTTGTTATACCTATCAACTCTTAAGAGAAACAAAATCTTTGTGATGTATTGATAGTTGACGCCGTCTATGAAAAACAGAATAAAAAGCTCTTTGTTAGCTTATTAGAAAACCTCCACCCAAATATTTAATTGATCGAAAATGGTCGTCAATAATTGAAATAGCTATTCTCGAAAATCTTTAGTGGAGAGGGTGTTGGAACTATGCCTCCACCCCAACTCTTGGGCTTTACAACTGTCACAGTCCGAATTCCTTGGACTATGACCGGCAGGAGACAAGGCTGGCCCCATCTCCCTAAGCCTCTATTAGTGCACATAATGAATATAT
>JAVXUL010055706.1:0-10421 GCA_035590515.1 Trichilia minutiflora
AAAAACTAGAAATATACTTAAATGGAGAGAGTTAATTATACTTAGAAGTATAAAATGATGAATTTAAACCTTAATACACATACACTTTTATGTACTCATCAGTTATCCCAGGCCAGTTGTGCTAAGGTCCTCGCTTGCACATTCGCCCACCAAGTAGCTACACAACCCTCTAACAATTTGACAGCCACCTTTAACTTATACCTATCCTCCAATTCCATGTCATTCAGGTCACCCTTTAACTTTTTAAACCATCGATTAACCACGATCGCGTCTGTGGTACCTCTAAATGGTTCACTCCCCAACTTTTGGACCTTTTTAATCAGCTTGGATAATTTCGGAGCTAATCCGAATGCTTCTGTAGCTTGAGCATTCCAATATGCCATAAAGGCAGTCCATGCCTCATAAGTCATATTCGGAGGCATTCTCATGTTTGGTTGTTGATATTGGAGCAGAGGAGATTCATGCTATTCCTCGGATTCAGGTTAAGGCATATAAGAAGTAGCCTCTTCTTCAATGTCGGGCATGATTTCTCTTCGCGATCTACCTCGACCTCGCTTAGGTCTTGAAGACATTATAACTAAAAAAAAGCACAGAGTTCAAATATACGCATTTAAAATGGTGGTGATACTTTTATGACTCGACTTACCTAGTCCACTGGAAAATTTTAAAAAAATCATAAAATCATATACAGAATTTCAAAATACAACTTGAAAATCAAGTTTGGGTGTTTCCAAAATTGTTTTAAAATCGAAAGCTCTGATACCAATAAAATTATCACGCCCCAAGTCGTGGATCTCACACGTGACAACAGCCACAGACTCCCAAGGTGTACTCAATCACCAAAACACGCCCTGTGAGCTTGTAAGGCCTTTACTAAAACCTGTTTCCAAACCATTTATAAAACACTTCCAAAACAAATCTAACCAACCACCCAAACTTCGGATCATTTCAAGAAAACCACAAGCACTTCTATAGAGAACATTTTAAACCCTTTTTTCACAAACCAGTCATCAAAGTATAAAAGTATCAAATCATTAGTGCATCAAAACAATATCCAAGTAGTTTATACATTTGTTTCTATTTCATAAATAGAAATACAATTTCAAATCACAGAACAACTCCAGTGGACTAAGACCTCTCTAAGTGAGTCGATTTTCAGAAGTGTACTTGAGATCCTTTCAGCCTGAAAGAATCACCACCATCGCTTGCTACTAACTAGGTGAATCCTTAAACTAGAGAGTGAGGGAGGTGAGTATACGGGAGTATACTCCATGAGTGAACTAAAAGTAAACATAACTAATTAATACAAAATTTATAAATATAAAAACGCAATTTAAAATACATTCCGCACAGTCAATAAAAATCAATTCTTTTAATTCGAAACCTCAAATCATATATCAAAAATCATTGGGTTAGTTGTCTTTCTCGGAGATTATCCTGACCTTGGGCATTCCGAGATCGTCAATAGGTTTTATATGTAATAAAATATGCTATTTATAAAAATATATTTTCTATGCAAAGAATAAAAACATGCTTGGTTTAGTTATATAAAAACAAACCCACCACTAACGTTCGTCTCAAATTAGTCACAGGATAACATCTGTGACTAACCCGGTCAGACTCACAATTGGTCAAATCCCATCACCTCATCACAATAACACAAATATACATTACTCGTCTATTTAACTATACATTTCTTCCACGACCCCACATTGTAGTTATACTAGCATAATTCGACTTGATTCATAATTTAAACATGTAGACCCCACACTCTTGTCAGAATAGTAACTCTGATTACTGTTTATTCTTCAAATTTAGATTTCTATCATCCTATAACTTTTCTGACTTTATTATAACTCGAATAACGTGTAAAAACTAAAATACGTGCGATAAATATACCGAAAACTATATGAATGTACAGTAAACCCACATTGTAAAAATGACGCTACAAATCTCATGGTGTCGTTGATTTTTCTCAATTTCGCTCGAAAGTCAAAAAACCCTAAATTTTCTCCTCGAAATCCTAGCTCCTCTTTTCGATTCTGCGCTTCTACTGTCAAAATGAATTTCTCGAGGAGTTAGACGTGACAAATACGATTGACAGGCGAAGAGAAATCGAAGTTTGGGTAGAATATGGTGAAGATTTAGTGAGAGAAGGAGAGAATGAGCAGGAGGGAGGGAAGGAGAGAAAGAAGAAGAAAACCGTGAGAAATGGGGCCTCAACCCTTTATTTATAGAAAAGGATAAAATTATCATTTTGCCCTTAAGTTTTCTTAAGGAGAATCTTTTAAAAACTGGCAAAATTATCATTTTTCATCGATTCGATCGAATGAATTGGGGAATTCGTTCGAATGAATATGGATTCAATCAAATAAATTAGGAGATTCATTTGAACGAATCTAGCACTTTCGAAGTTAGCTCCCCAAATTTTTGTTCGAACAATACTATCGATTCGATCGAACAAATCACTATTCGATCAAATGAATTTGGGACCAAAATTTTTCAGGGAGTTCCTCCCAATTTCATTCGAACGATCCAGTTTTCGTTCGAACAAAATATTCTATTTGTTCGAACGAATAGCCCATTCATTTGAATGAATCTGGGTCCAGGAATTCATTCAAACGAATCGTACATTTTCTCTCAAATCCTTTTTTAGCTAAAAAATATCATTGGGGTCCCAGTCAAAATAAAACTAACATTTAATTTCAAAGAGGTCCCTGGGTTCACAACCTCAAAACTTCATCTTAAGCAATTCACCTCTCATAATAATTACAAAATCACACCCATATGCACACGGGGTATCGGATAGATGCAAATGTATAAACTGTAAAAGTAAAAAATTATATATATGCCCTTAGGATTTAAGCACGGGGCTCACAAAATATCTCGATTCAAAATTTAAATCAAATCTAAATCAATTTAAAACTAATATTACTTTCTAAAGAAAGTAATTCATACAACAATTAGTTAATAAGTTTCTTTATGAGTCGAATACATAAAAATACTTTATCAAATTTATGGATAAGATTCCTAGTAGACAACAATAATAAAAGTATGAGTCAAGTTTAAAATTATACCTAAGCGTTCTAAATCTTGATATAATCACCACCACACTATTTGATTAACTCTTTTTGAATTTTTCTGAAGCTAAAGAATGAAGAGGGTGAGTATACTTTATATATAAAACATACATATGTAAATAAAAGTTTAATTTGGTAACATGTTTAATGAAAAGGATTTAAAATATAATCATAGTATTATGCATTTAAAACTATAGTTTATTAAGATAAAATAAAATTATTGGGTTAGCCTCTTTCCTCAAAAATTATCTTGATCAAGGATAACCCTGAGTCGTCAATGGGTTTTTCGTATACAATGTAAAATTAATGTAGATGCCTTATAAAATATTTAGTAAAATGCATAAATAAAACATAATTTTGTAGAAACTTTTGATCCACCACTGGCATTAGCCATTGAGTAGTCATACGATGACACTCATGCTTATGCTCTATATATACGTAGCTTTAAATAAATAGTCAACTGACACTAGATTACCCAGACAGTCTCTTTAAGGTCCAACCTTAAGTGACTTCTTAACATGACCAGACGAGCAAATCAACTATCTCAACTGGATACTAGATCACCTAGATGATCACTTTGTGGTCCTCTCTTAGACTACTTTATAAACCACTCACCTAGATAGCCTCTATCTAGATCCATTTTAGGTTACTTACCTGGTAGCTATAGATTTGATCTTCTCGACCATATCACCATAAAACCAATCATAGAAATTCAACCTCTTTGATCATGTCATCATAATCAAATCATCATCAAATCCTCAATAAACTCAATCCAAAGAAAATCATAATATATACATATGTATGTAAAATTATTAATTTCTCAAATCTCAATCAATAATCAAACTGTATAAAAGCATCATAAAATAATTCACAACCAAATCAAATAAGGTCTCCTCTTGATCTCATTCTCATTTAACTCAATTACACTTTTTCCATCAATGTATAATTATGAAGCAAATCAATAATCATTTATAAAACCACTATCATTCAAAATCATAAAAGAATGATATAAAATGAACTGATATAAAAATCTCATTTCGATAATCTAATCGTTTATACATAAAATATAGAATAAAATCTAACTTCTTAAATAAAGAAATATATAAGTTTTACAAATATTTTAAATAAACAAAAATAGAGTTAAGTAGTATCTACTCATAGATTTATGCACTCCCTAAAGTTCCTCGTTCGAATCAAGTTCTTTACTCATGTGATTGATGCCTAAACATATATATATGGAGGTTTACATCCATTTTCATATCCAAAAATACAAATCCATCCTATATGCACATAAATGAATCCTAATATAGGTATCCTTTAGTCGACTTTTACATGTTTATAATATTTTAACGTTTTCAATCATTCATTTGATTCCTAACAATTTAAAGTTAATAAAACTTATAACTCATTTAATTGATAATCTGATTACCATCATTCGACTTCATATATCAAAATCGATTCATAAATAATAAAATTCAAATAAAACAGTAATATTTACAATTTAGTACAAAGCATATTTTTTTGAATTCAAATTTTTTAGCTATCTAATTGTATAAATATCTATTCTATATCCTAAATAATACATTACAACTTAAATTTTTGCAATATGAAAACTAAATTATTCACGAATAAATAGTAATTATAAATTATAAATTTAATCTAAACAAAAATTTAACGAGTAATCGAGAGCATTAATGTTATCAGAAAGTTGATAGAATCCTATAATCATCGCATTTGATGTTAGTTACTTGAATTCCTACTTTGGTTCCAAACCCTAATTTTTTTTCTTTTTATAATCTTGATCAAAATTGACAAAACAAAGATTCTAGGATAAAGAGAAGATGGAGAATTAATGATTTCTAGTGTAAGATTAAGGAATAATCGGTTAAATTCTAAAAAATCAAGAAAAATGACATTTATAAAGGAAAAAGAGAGAAAAACAGAGAAGAGGCAAAAATGAAGGGAAGTGAGTGTTTCCTTCCACTATTTGACCATATATATATACTGTGTTAAAAAATTACAAAGTTTCCTTAAGTCAATATAAGAAAGAATTCTGAAAGGGGTAAAAGTAATTATTTTCCCTATTTGTGGAATTATTAGGTCGAACAAATTAGTCGATTCATTCGACCAAATTCAATTTTATTTCAACGAATTATAGGATCATTCAACTAAGAATTTCAACAGCTCTCCAAAAAATTTTGGGCATTTATTCTTTCAAACCAATCGAACTATTCATTTAATCAAATATGATTCATTCGAATGAATCAATGGATTCGTTTGATCGAGATTTTTATGATTCTTTAAAAAATTTTAGTCATTTATTTGGTAAAACGAGTCATATCTTTCATTCATCAAAATCATTCATTTAAACAAATCCCAGAATTCGTTTGATCTAATGCCTTCTATCTCAAAATTCCTCTTACAGTCGAATTTTATTTAACTCTGGATATCTATTTCTGCTCTTTTTTCTTTCTAAATTTTTATATTAAGCCTCGCTTTAGTGATGACCATTTGTTAATGATACCTGGATATGCAATGTATGAAATAATAAAAAAAATCTATTCAATAAAATGACCAGAATAGTCTTAATCAAAAATACAAGGTATTATAATTGTTATGGGTAAACCTAAAAAGACCAAATGCTAAAATGCTTAGACACTATCTGTAACTTGATTACATGCTAAATCAAGTGATTATAGCTTTAATGCTCAAATCATGCCATGTGGTTCCAAAACTAAAAAATAAACAAAATTAAAGCATAGATTACTAACCTTTGATGACTATTTGATGAAAATTAATCCCAAAAATATGAGATCTCCAAGAACTCAAATTCTAATGCCCAATTCTTGCCTTGGTCAAATTTGAGGGAAGAGAGACCTTGTTGAGTTTGTCAAATTTTGGAAATTATGGATAATTTATTAAAACTTATGAAAAATGATCCCTTTTATATTTTTATCCCATTTACTTAAATAACCTTGTCAATTTGGTTGATAACAAATGACTCCAAAACTTCTTTAACAAGTTTCTTAATAGTAAATATAAAATTTTACTTAAACTCCTATATTTTGAAAATAGACATATAGATCCCAAGTTTAGTCCAATTTGCTTTGATCAAATTTATTTTAATTCTATTTATATTTTTAAATATTAATAGAATATTATAATTTACTTTAAGTTATATTTGAGTCATTAATCATAACTCTTGAATTTGTTAAACTATTTGATGTGCAAATCATTCATGTTTTTTAGGCTAATATTAACTTCAAGAACGCTAACTCTCTTGTGGATAATATTTACTCTCTCTAAAAGTAAGAACGAGTATTAGTTATTGATTGTGACCTCTCGGATTCACTATAGTATTAGCTTTAAGTTGAATTCGATCTTATTGAACTCATTTCGAACCATTTAGGTACTTAACGACTATAGTTAACATCCAGAGCCCCGAAATCACAACAAAAATAATCTTCATCGATTCTTTTACACTTGATTGTATGTTTTTGTGGATAGATTTCTTCTATTCATTCAATTTCAATTAAGTTAAAGCTCACGGGTATCAAAACTCCTAAACTAAACTTTGACTCAGACTTTTGGTCATTATGCACTGAACTCGTTACCATAAAACTCTTTCATGTAACTTTAGTCATTTTGTCCAAAGACTTATGTTTCAAGTATTTATCAATGTTCTACAGAGAACTTGAATCCAGATCGAGTGAATGGTACCTCGAAATCATTTATATCGAGTCTATAGATTATATATTAACTATCATTCATATTCAGATATAAACAACATATGACCAAATCGACTTTTGTGTATGAGACATGATTAGTCTCATATTAATATATCATATGAACTTGTATCTATACCTAAAGATGATAATGACGTCTCAGGTCAAAGAAGTGGTTATCATACTAGTATAATCATACGATAAATCGTTAACATCATACAACCGTGTGATTCATCATAACTTTAGTCATATTCAAAAAACAGTTCTTTAACTATTAATCTATATTAATATCTAAATAACATGACTATCATATTACCCATACTAATCTTAGTATCTTGATATTCATCGGAGACATCCAGTATACCTACTATACAGTATTAATGCCTAATTGATACAATTTTTATAAGGAACAATTTAGATAATTAAATTATCTGGGCATTATATGTATACTCTATGATTAGTATGAATAAAAAAAGAAAGCAGCATACATATATGAATTGAAATAATTTCTTTATTAATAAATATGTACTATACATATTATTAATAGTAATTTAATATAAAAATATCCAAAATCAACAACATGAATGATTTTAGGACATACAACACTAACACTTATCAATGTTGACCTTGATAAAAGAAAGAAATTAAAAATAAAAAGAAACCAATAATTAAACACAAACACAAATACAAACACAAAGTAACTAACTTCAATTCCCGCTCAAAAGTAGACATGGATAGATGGAGTTTGCAATATTAATAATTTTGTGTTTTTATTTGTTTTGGGAACTTGTGATGCATCACCTTTTCATTATAACTTTTGGAAGAGTTGGTCAAACAACGGTTGTACTTCTTCGTATAGTATTTGCTTCATGGGACTTTCAACTAAATTTATATTGTAATTATAATTCATGATCATAGTTTGGATTGCATGATATAATTATAATTGTTTTTATTAAATAATGAATATAAGTTTTTTTAACAAGAATACAAGCTTAATTTGAACTAAGTCATATTGGATTTTAGACATATCAATTCTAAATAAATTTATATTTAAATAATGAGAAAGTTTTAAATAACATGTAACTATTTTGACAAATTTTGTCATAGATATTTAAAAGATTATTATTGTAATAACTCGTATAATTAATCAATTTCAAATGAAGTGTTTGTTTGTTTACTTGATTAATATTTAATTTACTAAATTTAATTATATTATTCATGTTATTTTTTTAATTTAATAAAAGTTTTTAGACACTTCTTATCGAATAATTTTTTAAAAACTTTTTATTTGAATGTAAAAATTAAAAGATTTTATTAAATTTATTCTCACAAATATCCCTACCTAATTAAGTTTTTAACATTACTACTCAGAAAACTTATTATTTCTTCTTCTTTTCACGACAATCTATCTATCTATCCATACCTTACATTTTGTACATCTCTCTCAATTTCATTAATCAAGATGTTTTGAATTAAGGTAATTTAGTACACCCATTTCATCTAAATTATTATTGTGATTATATAATACATATTAATGAACTCATTGTTTTGAAAGAATATTAAAAAAGAGCCTAACCAGGGGAAGAAACTTAATTAAAGGCAATTTTACCCTGATCTAAAGGTGAGATATACTATCAGAATTTGATTTGGATCTTACTCATCTTAGATCAATATAAGTTAAGTCAAAAATCTTATCTTAAAGGCCCAACCTCAACCTCGAGGTGAGGTTTATTATCTAAATGCATTCAAAATTTACTCACTTAGTTCATATTAGTTGAGTTAAAACTCTCAAGGGCCCAATCTCAATCTCAAGGGGAAGTCTACTGTCAAAATCCATTCTAGAATTTACTCATCTCAGATCAATATCTTGTCAAAAATCTTACCTCAAGGGTCGACCTCAAGTTTTATTTTAGTTCGAAAGACTAGCCTCAAGATGAAAACCAGAATCTAAAGACTGATATCAAGACCTATTTTTGAAAGTTATGTCAACATAGAATAGAAAGAAGAAGTGAGTAATTGTTAGAAAGAGCATAAATGTGATAACTCCCAAAATAATCACTTTTCAACCTATTTCTTAATAACCTCTCCTGGCAATATTTGAAAAAAACTAAAGATAACCACCCGTATTATGAGAATTTTAATAAAAAAAATAATTACAAGGTAAAATAGAGGAACTTTTTATTGTTAAATTATTATCAAAATATGATTTTATTTTTCTCATCCAAACTAAAAACCTTGTTTGATTTCAGTATAAAAGATTTTTATCTGACAACAGATTTTTCTCTATTTTTTTGTGATCACAAGTTCATACACAGTAAGTATAGAAACTCAAGAGTCTGATACTCGAAATTCTAAAAATTTTCAGTATCAACACTTGTTTTCAAAGAAAAAAATAATTAATGCCTCTAGAAAGTAAGAAAATTGAATTATAAGAATTGTTGATGCAAGAAATCGGCCTCGTCCACGACTTCGAGCACCAGTAGATTTTCACTTCTCGTCCTTGAGCTTGGAACTGCAAAACACACAGAATACCTCAGGGATAAAGCCGGTTTCCTGACGAAAACCTTCAGATGCTTAAGTCAGAGAGGGTTTTACTTAGTGTGTGAGACAAGTGTGCATGCAAGCAAGCAAGAATGCATGAAGAGTATGAATGGCGTGAAATGTTTTATTCCTGAGTATGATGCCTGAATGTATTGAAAAGTTGAGAGAATGTGTCACAATGGGTTTTTCTCAAGGTGGTCGAGTGGTTCTGGTTGCGAATCTCTTTCCTTTGATCTTTGGGCGCTGTATATGGGAAGCCTAGAAGTACATACCTTTGAACACGTATTGTTGCATGATTGACGTGCCCAGGGCGACCTGTTGCAAAGTTAGGGGGCGTGGAAAATTATGATACTGTACCTTTCCACGTCATCCCTGAGCCCCCGTGTCACATCCCAACCCCTGGGTCCATCTATGATAACGCCACAGACCTCCAGGGTGTACCCAAGAACACAGGATACAACCTGTAGGCCTGTAAAGCTTTTATAAAATCTACTTTTCTCAAACATTTCACAAACACTTCTAAAATAGGCACCATCAAATCCATAACATATAAAATTTTACTTCATTTTTAAAATAAGTTATAAAACAATAATAATAAAATCATTTCATTTCAAATTATAATATTACATTTTTATCATGGATCTATGATCCGGAATACAATGAGAAACAATAAAAATGAAGGACGCTCCCAGTGCACTCATACAGTGAGAGTGAGTCAAGAATAAGATCCATACCAACAGGATCCGCTTCCCGTTGCGATCACCACCGCTGCGCTAAACCTGTGAGTGAGGAAAAAAGGTGAGCATACTAACGTATACTCAGCGAGGAAACATAAACAATAAAACTAATAATATAACATAATAGTAATAAGAAATGTAAACACCAACATTTCACAAGGTATTTAGTCAAATAAAACACTGCAAGGAAAACACATTTAAAACATCTTTTCTCTTTCCGAATCCAAACCCATCAGAAACTAAGCAAAACATTGGGCATAGCCAACCTTTCGGTAATCACGTTGATCAGGCGTAATCCCGAACCATCAGTGGGTTTTGTATGCAGATAAAACATGCTA
>JAVXUL010055717.1:0-10421 GCA_035590515.1 Trichilia minutiflora
TGCATTCTAAATAATAGGATGTATTTCTGGGATTCGCGACGATTGTCACGTGGTCGACTAGGGTCGGGGCGTGACAAATCGTCAAACCCCTAACTTAATCATAAGATCAGAACCTTAATCATAAATAGAACCACTTATCCAAAAACTCATTTCTGAAATTTGTGTACTCTGGCCAAAGATTTAATTCCTATATATGACAGTTCTGCTTAGGATCTCAAGCTCAATTATCTAAGCCAGCAGATTCCATATTGATCATTACCTGTTTTCATACAATAAGAACACATTGTCATCAATCTTCTTTCACCAGGCGTGGCTAGCCCAATGCGATATACACAAGTGAACAATGTGTTTAATTGCATATTACAACCGTAATGTCTTAGGTTTAAGGACTAATGGTACACTAGCACGGCTGTATGACAAATCATTGATTGTGGATAATCACCCATGTGATTTATCACATTTGATCATGTTTAGTATTATGTTCACAAACATAATACCCATGTTTATGCTCTTTTGATCTGAGACTCATCATCCAACTATTAGCATCGAGTACTAATCAGTGACAGCAACGAAACATGCTGATCATGTAAAGTTATTATCCCTAATAACATTACCTCGATCAGGAACTAATTTGGATGTATTTAAAGCACAGAATTTGTACTCATATATACAACTCTTTGTATATAGATTCTTGACATATAATACATCACAGGATTATATCTTGCAGTAAGAAAATAAATTAAGAAGTAACTGAACACTTTGTAAGATATATAAAGACAATGTCATTTTATTCATTATAAATATTTTTACAATACAATACAAAAATATATACACAATAAGATCTTAACCCTAAACCCTATGACATGATTGGTTTTAGGGCATATCTCTAATAGTTTATTGTTGACTCTATGTTGAATGCTATATATTTATGATAAACGACTGAATTAATGTTTATTTGTATTGATCAGTATTTCATGCTTTCAATTTCACTGGCCATGAATTGAATAATTCTTAGATTTGATTTGTATGCTTGGGAGAGTGAGGATTAAATTAGTTAATAGATAATACAACTAGATTTATCAATTAGTTGGGAAATAATTGAATTTCTAGAAAACACATAGAATGGAGTAGGGTGTAAGACGTTTCTTGATTTAATGTGTAGTAGAGATATTACAATTAAGTCTAGAAACAGAATCACTTATCTCGGGATAGAGAGTTGAGGGCCCAAATTCTTGTTTTATAAACATTCAGTCAATAAAGATTTAAACGAGCATTTAATAGGGAGTGTAATAGTAAATGAAATCAGTTCTCTATGATTGTAGTGCTTGGATTTTAGTTTTTAGAGAGTCGCCAATATTATTTATTTTGTTTATAACATTTTAATTTACTTTTAAATAATCTTAGTTATTTGGTAATTATTACCTAGATAAAATTTAGTGTTAGTTCATTCGTAGGCATCGTTAGAATTTTAATCACTTCCCCGAGGATACGATAACCTATTTACCATAGGATTATAACTTGACACCGTACACTTGCAGGTAAATTTGTATGTTGTATTTTGTGTTAAACATGTTGGAAGTAGAGGAGAATAAAAATCAAAATGATAGGAACCCAAGACCTTAAACCAAGATCAAACAAGTTTATATTGCACCACTAGATCGGCATCGATTGGGTCATCAATTTTATCTAAAAATTAAGACCGGTGCATCAGACTTTAAGCTAGAATTAGGTCTAGTTTCACTTCCCTTCTTCGAAAGGCATCGGACTTTTAATTTTTGCCGGTGAATTATCATTTTTGACATTTTCTGAATTCTTCTTCTTTCTTTACTCTCAGGCCGTCCCTAGGTTACACCCTATAGCTACAGTAACCTAATCTCGGCTCTCACAGCCGTTATCACTAATATGCAATCATATATAGATATATATGCATCCATACAGTCCATAAGGATCACAAAGATCATCAATGAATTATAATTAAACCAAATCATTTAAAAATCATACAAAAAGCTATTTAACTCATATTTGGCCTCCGATCATCATTTAAACGAACACATTTATCCCAAATCACGTATACACACACATACACACACACACACACAAGCAAACGTATGAAACAAAAGCATAAAACATACAAAGTTAACTTTATTAAACATTTGCAAGTAACTAAAAGTAACCAAAATTTATATTGAAGCAATAAAAATATAAGATTTGTCCACTCACAGTCTAGGGAAGGTATACACTCCCTAATTTCTCTCGGTTCTCGGCACTTCACGCGGGTTCTCCCTTCGCATATCTTCGCCTATTCACATATATATATGCCAAAACCATATTAATACGTATTTCTAAACCATAAACAAGACTCATATATGTGTAATATATTCTAATCGGATTCTTAACGTTGGATTACACATGTAATGGGTAAAATCATCGTTATTCTATCTATTATCCAAATTCCATCACCATTAACCCACATTTGAGCTAAACTAACACATTTTAACTCGATTTTGTGGTTTCTATGAATGGACCCCCAATTCTCGTCGGAACAATAACCCCAAATACTGTTTCGATTTATCCATATCTTTGAATTTGTGTTTTTAGCAATCTAATGATTTACCCTATCTGTCTACGATCTAAATAGCGCATAATAACTTAAATGCATATGAGAAATCTAGTAAAAATCCTATGGATGAACAGTAAAATCTATTTTTCAAAAATTCGATAAAATACAAAATTGAAGTTACAGACGGGTTAGAAATGATGCCCATTACCTTGTACTATTGTTGGTTTGCTTCAATTTCACCTCGGACACAAAAAATCCAAAATAGATTCTCCAAATCCTAACTCTCACTTCATGATTTATTTACTTCTTTCGACCAATTAAAGTCGGTAAGGAGTTTAGGATGGAGAATATAGCTAAAAAATGAAAAGGAATAAAAAAATTACAATAATGTGGGTGTTGAGCATGAGAAGTAAAGGAGAGAACGTGGGAGAGAGAGAGGAGGAGAGAAAAAAAGAAGAAAACCGTGGAAAAGAAGGGGTTCAGCTTTCTATTTATAGAAAAACGATAAAATTACTATTTTACCCTTGAAAAATATAAAGAAAAAACTTTTACATGAGGGTAAAATTGTTATTTCACAGTCGTTTGATCGAACGAATCGAAGGTTCATTCGAACGAACTACTGACTTAGTTCGAACGAATCCTTCAACACTTCTAAAAGTCAAGGAGCTTTCATTTTGTCGTTTGAACAAATCTCAACTCGTTCAAACGAATTGACCACTTTGGTTAAACGAATTTTAGCTTATTCAAATGAAGACCAATTTGATCGAACGAATCTTCTATTCGTTCAAATAAATTTGAGACCAAATATTTTTCAAAGAGTCCTCAAAATATCGATCAAATAAATTATCCTATTTGATCGACCGAACCAGTTAAAATGAAAAATATTATTTAAATCCTCTCCAAATTTAGATAATATCATTGGAATCCCACTTAAAATAAAACTATATTTTAATTACGATGAGGTCCCTATATTTACGACTTCGAAACTCAACCTTAACAAACTTAAATCCTCAAAATAATTATAAAACTACGATGTCCTATCAATTATCTATATGATAGGCATAATTATATGCATAAGAAAAATAAAAAATTATCATATTGCCCTTGGGACTTAGACACAGGACTCAAATATCCTGTCAAGAGCTTTCAGACTATTAATGATGTTAGTAAAATGTGTATACATCTCTTTAATGGTCTCAAGTGGTTTTATTTTAAATAGCTTATAATCGTGTACAAGCATACTAATTTTAGAGTCTTTGAATTTATTAGTACCTTTGTGTGTGACTTCTAGCATGTCCAAAATAGCTTTGACTATGTCACATTCAAAAATCTTGTTGTATTCACCTCTGTTTAGTGTACAGTATAAGACATTCGTTGCTCTCCCATTCAACCGAAACTAAGTCTTTTTTTTTTTTTCTATTCTTGATTGGGTTTTAGCTTTCCTCTAGTAGTTTCATTTGTAACCATTGGCTAAAAATACCTATCCTCAATCATGGTTAAGATGTTGAAATCTAGTATAGGAAGATAGATTTTCATACGGTTCTTTTAGCATTAATAATTTGAGCCATCAAAGGATGGTAACCTATGTATGGATTATTCTTTTGAAATTTGTGATGAACGATTGCTAGATGCCATGATATGATCTACTACTCATAGAGTATAAATTCGCTGATACCAATTTAAAACCCCAAAAAAGATCACCCAAGAGGGCAGTGAATTAGGTGAAATGACAATTTAATTGACTTAGAAAAAATATTCTAAGTGAGTAAAACAATTTAATGACTAGTGCTATGACAAAAACAATTGATGTAGTGTATAAATACAAAGAGAGAAGTGAAATATAGACACATAAAATTTTTATAATTGTTCGGCTACCAGATCTACATTCACTCTTCTCAGTTCTATTCTTTAAATTTGAGGACTCATAATATGTGTTAGTTTTTTCAGATCAATGAGAAACCCAATACAACTCTTTTTTTAAGGTAAAGAGTAACTACTACAATGAATGAAAAATAGTAGAAATAAAACTCTCTCACTAAAGCTGATGGTTAGTAAATTCTTGTTTTTAACTTTCTCTCACTAAAAATGAATACAAAAAAGATTATAGAATGAGAGAATGAAATTAATTTCGAAAGAGTATAATCTTGGTGAGGCTCAGTAACATAACTCTTATAATTCTTTGATAAAGCTCTACTTCTCCTACAAGATCATCAGGTATTTAAATGTTGAAGTGGTTCAGTCTAACGGCTCATTCTATCTGCATTTAATTCTAGCAATAAATGCTGCAAACTAGCCATTAAACTTTGAAATATGCAAAAGGTTTCAGAACATTTGATGTTTGTTTTGATACCTTTACCTTTCTAATGTTGAGGTTTCAAACCTTTTGGTCAAGAGTGTTGAAATGTTTGCATGTATCGTCTTTTTGGTTTTTCCAAGTTGAAAAGTTTCGATGCCTTCTTAAAGAGGTTTTGATAAGTTTTAGTTTTCCCTGAAGCTTTCGATAGGTTTTTTCTAATCTAACACGTTTGAGTTTCACTTGTTAGATTCGATGTATTTCGTCCTAAAGTTTCAGACCTCGAGCAGCAAGGTTTTGATACTTTTCTTCAAGCTTCGAAACTCAGGGTTCTCCAACTTCTTACATTTTTCCTTGTTGACTATTAGATCAATATTTATTTAATAAATCTATGTCAAATTGAATCAATTAATAAACTGATTTTTCATAACTTATAATTATTCAAGTCAGCTTATAACCATTGAAATTATCTTAATCATATTTTCAATTAAATCAACCCATCAAATAATAGATTTAATGCAAAATCAATTTTTTTAGTAATTAAATTTCATCAATTTAAAAACGTTGAACATGTAACTTGACTTCTTTGTTTATTATTAAAAATATATATAAATATGGTATGACTCAAATAGATATGCATACAATATTAATTCTTTGTATTTTATATTCATATATGCTTAATATGGACAATAAAGATTTGTTACATGTCAGGCTTAGTGCATCATAGGAAACAAATGCTGTCAAGACGATGAGGGAAATCAGAAAGTCGAGAGCAAATACAGAAATGTTGCAAAGGTGTACTCTTTCTCAAAACATGGAACAAAATAAATACTTTCTGATGAAGTCATTCTTTATTCTGAGGATTATATTGCACAAACTACTTTCATCTTAAGTTTAGGATACCTAAAGTGGAGCTTTACTCTATACGACAAGATCCATCCGGAACATTTTTAATTGATTTTTGATCTCAAATTTTTATTTGAAAAATTGTTTTTTAAAAAGAACCAGATAGCCACTTCACAAAGAATTAGGTTCCTGTATTTTTACTTAATCTTTTATAAATCTTCTGATACGTGTCTATATTTATTTATGTAGGATCAAGATTTATTTTATTATTTATTTAAGTAAAGTTTAGATGAGCCCTAAATTCAAATTAAAAAAAAAAAACTCAAATTAAAAGCTTTTAGGTAAGTTATGATAATAGTATTTAAATTGTAGCAAATATCCTTACATATAAGCTTAAAAGAATACAAATAAAGCATATTCTTTTTAAAAATAATTTTCATGATATATAATTTATATAATTCATATGAATTTATTCATGAAAGCATTTCTAATTCCAATATTACATTGTTTGATTATTGATGTAAAGTTATAATTATGACTTTTTCATTTTTAATCATTTGCTTGAATGAAAAAAAAGTTAAATAATATCTCTGAAAGAATCAAATTATTGATTTGGTAAATTTATGAACATTTAAAGGAATAAAATGTAAAATTAAGCAAAACAAGTCAAATAACATATAATTATACAACGAGCACAGCTGTGCATACAAACTAATGAAATATTGTAATATTATTATCACATTTCATTTACTTTTATAAAAACAAAAGAAAATTATAAAAATAAATTATATAAATATATGACAATATAATTATATCATATTAAAAGAATATTCAATTAATTAAAATTTTTTCAATAAATTTTTTTTGTAATTACTTTTTCTTAATTCTATTATCTAAGTGATAAATTCTTCGGAAGGAACATTGAACAATTTAAGGAGCATTATAAATCGAGGTATATTGTTGCAAATAATAAATTTTGCAATTAATTTTTAGATGATAAAATAATTTATCTGATTATTTTGATATAAAAAAAGTGTAAACATAGAACAAGAATCTTAATTAAAGTAATTTTGATAGTTCCAAATAAAATATAATTATAAAATTACAATTAAGTGGATTAAAGCAGAAGAAAGACAATCCAAACGATAAGGGTAACTCTATTTGGATAAAAAATTTTAGATCAAGTATGGAAAATATCGTATAGACCCCCTAATTTATAATATACAAAGAAGTCAGTTTATTAATTACTTTTCCTGAAAATGAGAATGATTTTTTTTTTATAATTCGGAGTATTCGGATTTTATCTGACTAATTTTTAGGAGATATTAATTAAATATACCACCGTTTAGTTATTCCATTTAAATCACGAGTAATCGATTAAAAATAAACTCAGAATATGGACTTAAATCATATATTTTAGACTCAATCTAATATTAGTAGACTATACCTATGGATGGTGAGAATGACTTCCTTACTAAAAAAAAATAAAGAAAGAAAATTGATTGCTTATTAGTGTGAGTGACCTATACAAGGTCTTTGCTAATTAAGTCACTGGTTCTTTAATAATAAAAATTAAATGAATTAATTTAAAAAAAGAAAAGAAAATCAGAATAGCCAACACATTTAAATTTTAATTAAATTATTAAAATTTTATTTTAATTAATAGTTTAACAGAATAGCTACAACTTTTAGGCATAGTGATACAAATATAAGCTCATCAGCTGCTAATGCAATTATTTATCAATTGTTGTGCCATTTCCAACTTAGTTAACAGTAAATAAAGCATTATTTATTTATTATTATTATTATTATAAATAATTCAGCCTGAATTTGATTTGCTTTAGTATTGTTTTCTCCTTCCCACTGGCGAAAGGTTTCAAACCTTATCATTAAAACCCAGAACAGATCTGAACTATGCCTACCCCGGCCCGTGTAGAGTAATTTTTGGGTCTAGGCTCTAAAATAATTTAACCGAACCGAGTCTGTACTACCAAAACTTTATAGTGGGATAAGAGCTTTTAAAACACTGAGCCGGCCCAAATGATTTGGAAATTAAAGTAAGAAAACCCAAATGATTTAAGCACATATTTTTATCTGTTTGGTTGAGTATTTTGAGAAACTTTTTTTTTTTTTTTCAGGTTTGTAGAAATCAAAGAGAAAATAAAAATTTATAAAAATTTACATATATCTCCTTTGCTACAGTATTTTTAATATTTATTTAATTATTTATTAATCAATTAAAATATTAAAAATAACCTCACTGATCAATTTATTTTCATTTATAAATACGGACAAGATTGTCATATCATTTTTTTAACATAAATTTTTATATAATTATTTTTAACCATTAGATTGACACAAATTTGATAGTGGAGAATGAATTTGAAATGTATAATTAATACATACACATATGACATACAATTTCAATCATTTGGATTCAGTGAATATTAATGTAATGGTTAAAAAAGTGTATTAAAAAAATTAGGGGCTCCTAATCCCAACTATAGATATATATATATATATATATATATTTTTATAAAACTTATTTATATATATATACATATTAAAAAAAAAATTACTTATTTTTTGTAGAGCTTATTAAAATTACTATTTGACTGAACTTCTCTTTATAAAAAAAAGATAAGTTAAAAAAAAATCCCAAATAAGTACCTAAACACTTTCAATAATAGATGTTAAAGCTCACACGCGTTATTAATGTATAATTAATATATATTTGAGATTTATTTTTAATCATTTAAAGTGCTTAGATATAATGGTTAATAAAAATATAAAAAATATCTTTGATCTCTCTCTCTCTCTCAATATAGATAATATCACGGATTAGTTACATGTGAAATAGGCATGGAGTACTTGTAAAACTTTATTACATATTTTTTAATTAAAAAAAAAGAAAATTTTTTTAATTATGCTTATATATGTTATCGTAGACTTAGGATATATTTGAGATTGAGATGTTAACGAAATATAATTATCATAGCTCCTCAACTATTGAGATATAGGAACTAAAGATTATTAGTAATAGTTAAAAAATAGAGACATCCTACTATAAATTAAATTAATGTTACCAAATATTTTTTATTATTTTACTCTCCAAGTTAAGTGAAAGTGATAATACCGAAAATGCCTTTGGTTACTCGCAAATTTTTGATGTAGATGGCATTGTGCAGCATGCTTAAAGCGCTTGACATATTTTGCAACAATGAAGCATAATTTTTTAATTACCATTTTAACACTGCTTTTCTCTTAATAATGTTTAATATAAAAAAGGGCCCAAATTACAATTTCTAGACGGAACCCTCCTTTAGGATGGGTTCACTGAAATGTAGATGGTTTATTTAGAAACTGTTTGATATAATTTTTCAAGTGTTTAAAAGTTAGATTTTACTTTGTTTAAAAAAAAAAGAGATTTTAAATTAAAGTTGAAAGCTGTTTAATAAATTAATTTATAAAAAGTCTTTTTTATAGAAAAACTATTTGGCATAACAGTTGAAATAATTTTTTTTATTAAAATTACCATGAAGATTAAGAATTTATAATTTTTCTTAAGATTAAGAATTTATTTTGTGAATCCCAAAACGAGATTAATTTAGTAATTGATTATTTTCTTAAGATTAAGAATTTATAATTTTTAATATTTATAATAAACTAAATTTCTATAATTACTTAAAATAAAAAGTTTCACATATAATTATTTAATAACACATAATTCATAATATAAATTATAAATCAATGTAATCTATTTTCCATCAATGCAGCAGCAATTTCATTCCGAAATATACCCTTGTAACCATCATCAAATAATCTTCTACTAGTTATAAGCAATAACATCTCAATAGAAGAGCAGTTAAAGACCAATAGATCCATACATTATATAATTCTGAAACAAGAATCCATGGAGATAAGCTAACCACAATATTCTCAGTAGATGTTACATTACTCAGAACGATCATTTTGGGATTCACAAAATGGAGAACACGGTGTGCAAGACCTAATAGAATAGACAAACTTTACACACCATGGACTGTAGTATGCATTCTAGCGCTCGGCCCAGGAACTGTAGCAATGGAATACATTCCTACACTTGCTTCAGTAATTGCAGCTATAGGATACATGCCTGAGTTTACCAAAGGTATTGCAGGTAATGGATACATTCTTTTGCCTGCCTCAAAATTTGCAGCCACTGGATGCATTCCTGCCCTTCCCTCAAAAATTACCGCTTTTGGCACATTACTTCTTGAAACATTATGGGTGCTATACTTGGAATCCTTGACTTTATTCAATACAGAATAGAGTTTGAATTTGGATTTAATGATCTCAAAAAGTACAGTCCTATACCCAGGGGTTCTTATATTGAAACTTCAATTAATCCGTAGAATGCAATAAAAAATATACAATTTATAATTCAATTCAAACACAAATTCTTTGTAATGCAAGCAATAGAATAATACCCAATAGTGAGCGGATAATAGTTCATGCTGCTAATTGTTCTGCTTCTTTTTTGTTTCTCCCAGTTTCACCAGCGTAAGCAATGCCGTCAAAAACTAAAGAGGACACAAAAACCAGAAGCAAATCTTCTGACTGAACAGTTTTATAACTAGGCATTTCTTTATCATCTTCACTGCAAATTCATTCAAGATGGACTTGCAAAATACTGTAACCTATACAAAAAGAAATTAAAAAAATTAAAAGAAAGAAACTACA
>JAVXUL010055728.1:0-10421 GCA_035590515.1 Trichilia minutiflora
GATTATCAAATATATTAAAATATAATTTTAATATAAAATGATAAAATCTAAATTAAAGTGTTTAATTTAGATAAAAAATATAATTTTACCCTTATGTATAACTGTGATCAAGGGCATTATGATAATTGTATAATAATTATGAATTTTATGTAATCTATTATATTAATTAATTTTTTAATTAATTTGACCATAAAATAAATTATTTAAGTGTTAAATAATAAAATAAAAATAAGTTTTTATTAATGACTAAGGTTAAGACACGTATTATTATATAATTGATTTATATTTTAATTTTGTATTTTATTTTCATTGGTCCAAATATGTGGTTACACACATCTAACATGGGTAAAGATGTATCGCATAAGTTTTAATTATTATATTATATTTATAAGATAAATATTGATTTAAATAATTGAAAAAATATATAAATATTTTTATTTTTTATTAATTTTTGTAAAGAAAATAAATTATTTTCTATTTCTCTCTCACAAAATTTGACTAGCCTTATCATCAAAAAAGAAAAAAAAAAAAAGAAAGAAAGAAAGAAAGGAAGGAAGGAGAAGAAGAAGAAGAAAGAAGAAGAAAAAGAAGATGATGAAGATGGTATAAAGTGGAGAGGAATTATGGTTCTCATTTTTATCAAGTTTGAAAGCACTCGATTTGACAAGTAAAATCCTAAGGTAATTTTACTTAGAAACCCTTGTGTTTTCTTTCAAAAACTTACCTATGGCACCGCTTCAACCTTCAACCTTCATATGGCACCGCTTAGATGACACTACCGTGGCCGGAAATAATACAACCAGTTTAGGCTTGTTTGAACATGTTCTTGGAAATACCTCTCCAGTTGATTTACTGCAATGACTGAGGATTGCTTTAGAAGCAATAGATTGAAATCCAATTATACGCTTTTTGGGAGGAGATCTGCAAGAAACAGCATCTTCTCTTTTAGATTGGTTGTTCTGGTTGTTTTCCCTTTTACCTGTTTAAAGATGCCCTCCTGTTATCTCCATTCCTCTTACATGGAAAGATTGTGGCCAGAGAATTTTTGAGTATGGGAATATCTTGTTTCTTGATTAAGAATAGGATGTTAAGGTCTTTATTGGTGATAATGACTTTGTATGTAATTGCAGGATATCGTATTTCTATGGACCCAGAAAGTTGAAAAGAATTTTCCAGTAGCATTTGATGCAAAATAAATCAAGAAACTAAAGCCCATATTCTCAAATAATCTTGAAAACAAGTAGCTGGATATTATTTATATCACTGCAATCAGTTGTGAATACACACTGCCAACGATATTTCTTATCAGCGAACTGTATGGTTGTCCCTATGAAAACAAAACTCTTCAAACTGTTCCCACACTTAAAATTTCTTTTGTTGGTGCATGGTTAAGTTTCCCTGCTTCTGCTACGAAAGGAATGAGCTGCTATTGCTATCGGTTAGATTAACGAAGAGACGGTAATTAAGTTAAAGAATTTAGATGACGATCATTAAATACTATTTCCATGTCACTTAATAGTATTGCAAACTTTACGGGTTTATGGAATATCACTCTGATTTCTTTGCCATTGATCCACTCAATAATGTTTACCCTGTATTGGATCGGCTGAAAATCTAACTGCTTCGACTTACTAGGGCTGCAAGATCACAAAGCAGAAGGGCGACGTACTATCAGGGGAGCCCATTCTGCCAGAGTGACATCTGTTTTGAACTTAATACTGATCTCATGAATCATTAAACCAATCTAGATTGAGGTTTTCTACAAGATAAAACACTGACCTAAGGAAGTGGCATTGTTTTAGTGATATATCAAATTTGTACAAGGATTCATTCTTGTTTCCTTTGCTCAAATTGATATTGAGCTGCATTAGCCAAACAGAAATCCTAACCGGTGCTGTTATACGAGAGACTATGATGGTCTTGTTGAAAACTGATATGTTTTAGGTTGTCAGTGCTTCTGTAGCAGAAATTTTAGCAAGTTGATCCTTTCGGATTATACTCTTTGTAAGTAAAGTTGGACTCACAGAGATTTTATATAATAAGAATAATTTAAAAAAAATACTTGTTCTTGGTGTATTTCAGTTAATGCACCGAATTGGCATGTAGTCTTCCTGCTGAATTGTTTCTATTTTCCTTTGTTTTTCTTTAGGTACTGTAAATTTTGACACTTCTTTCCTTGTACTTGCGTTGTATAGTTTATGGCTTAATTTTTGGGCATAAATCTTCAAATTTTGATATGATTCTGCTTAAAGTTGGCAACATCTTTTCCGTGTATGGTGAAACCTCAAGTTGCATGTGGCATGGCATATGATAGATATGCCATGCCACATGCAACTTGAGGTTTTTCATCACCCTTGAATTTGGTTACTATTACTTACATATATTACCATCAATAGGCTGTAATACCACAAATTCCGATTCTTAGTCAAGCTTTTCTTCTTTCAAAAAGAAATTATTGGAAAGCTACCATCTTAAGTAGGTAAAGACTGTTAGATATACCTAAGTGATGAATTAAATTCATCATATTTAAGAAAATTATTCAATTTAATTATTAGAGTAAAATATTAGCGAATATACTTAAAATCTATGGAACATTCTTAAATATACAGTGAAATATTTAATTTTTATATTTAGGGTCTATAATTTTTTAAAAAATGAGATAGCAAAAAATTATTATTTTAAATATTGACTTCATAACATAATATAATGGATATAAAAAATTCCAAATTATTGGATCACCTATACTATTTATTTTTATTTAAACTATCATAAAATAAAAATAATATATAATCTTTATATAATTAAAGTTAATACTTTAATTAGACGAATCAAACCAATATTAACTTAATTTTATCAAATAATTTAAATTTCGAGTTTGACATATCTTTTAATATGCAACTTATATATTTATTGAATTACATACAATAAATTCCTTGTAGCTCTAGTTGCTATAAGTACATTGTGGCACCTGAACAGGTCTCTCACTTCGGCATTATTGTGACAATTTATTATTTGGACACCTTTTTCTGGTTAATAGTTTCTTATTACCTTTTTTTTTTCACTTTTTTTCCTTTCCAACTTTAAAAAAGCTTTATCTTGGGATCACAGGCAACTGTCTTGGCCTCTTGGGAATTGAAGATTTTGGGAATTTGAGTGTTCCTCTTCCTGCGTAGTTCCCAAAAGTTGGTGTCATCTGCATTGTTATATGTTACTTCGTTTATCAATGTAATTGTTATTGTCGCTCGGCTTTTATTTTCATGACTTCTCCATGTTTTGTAAATGGACAGAGCATCATGAACATGCTTGCCTATGGGTTCATTCGTAAACTTATTACATGTTCATTTATGGTTGATTGTGTGGGAGCTGCCTGGAAAGGAACCAAATGGATTTAAAACTGGCATTGTTTGAAATTACAGGAATATGTCAACCATTCTTCTACTATATTCAAGTTCTGTCTTGGGAGAGAATGTTTTCCACACGGTTAAAAAGTCTACTCCAAATTCCTTTGTTTTAATGAAATCATACAAAAGAAATGGACTCAAAAACTTTTGATAGGTCGCGTGGTTTCTCTAATTTCGTTTGCTCTCTTCTTTCAATCTTTGCTTTGTTGAAGTATAGTCGAGATCACTCATTGAAACTAATAATAACATGGTAAACTCTTTCCACAGCTCAAAGTCTCTACCCATCGACACTGAAAATCAGTGTTCAGGAAAAGTTGATGATCTTGATCTGGGGCTTGACAAAGATGCCGCCATGTGGCTTTCAGAAAAGCTTGATCTTACCATGCATCTTTGACGTTAACGTTGTAGCGAGTAGTCCTTACTTGCTTTGTTAAGAATAAGCTTCAAAAACTTGATCAATTTGTGATGAAAAATTGAATCAAATCACAAGACCCAAGAACAAAATGAAGAAGACAGAAGATTTGCAGAAAATGTAAAACAGAAAGAAAAGACAAGGAACCAATTTACGTGGTTCTGTTCTCAGTGAACCTACATCCACAGACGAACCCCAAGAGTTCAGGCTGTTTATTAAACTTCAGAAAAGAAAAGTACAGGAAAAACTTAATGAAAACTATTCGTTTCACATACCCTTATATGCATCAAAGCCACCCCCATTAATCAGCTTCCTACTACCCAGGACCCGAGCCAAGAAACCAAGAAAACAGTTAATTCAGTTTCTTGGGAAATAACCTTTGTGCCATTAATGAAATAACTATAAAGACTCAACATGAAAGGGTAAATATGTAAATCCACATCTCAACTGAATTTAACGAACTGAATTCCAGAAATCTTCCCAGCTGCTGCTTATGCATTTCTTCTTCTGCATTAATGAGAGTTGCCGAATCAATTCTCTATAATTCTCCACCTTTATTCACAACTCATCACAGCCAACTCATAGGAGCTCATCATCTCAGCTAATCATCACTTGCATTTGTCCATATTCAGCAAATTCAGACACAACTGAAATTTACTGGATGGTAAAGCTTTGGTTATCACATCTGCTGGATTTGCCTCAGATGTTATCTTCTTCATCTGCACTTCTCCAGCCTCTACAACCTCTCTTATGAAGTGAAACTTGACATCTATGTGTTTCGATCTTTCGTGAAACACTTGGTTTTTAATTAGATGCAATGTGCTTTGATTATCACAATAGACATTGACATCTTCAATTTCCATACCAAGCTCCACCATCAGACCTTTCAACCACATAGCCTCCTTCACTGCTTCTATTGCTGCAATGTACTCTGCTTCAGTTGATGAGAGAGCTACTACACGCTGCAAACTTACTTTCCAACTCACAGTGCATCCTTTGACAGCAAACACATACCCTGACAGTGATCTCCTCCTATCCATGTCATTAGCAAAGTATGAATCTGTAAAGCCATACAACCAATCCCTCCCTGATGCATTCAAACCAAACATAAGTCCCACATCTAAAGTACCTCTTAGATATCTTAGTATCCACTTTATAGCTTTTCAATGACTCTTTCCCAGATTGCCCATGTACCTACTCACCATACTTGCTTCATGTGCCAAATCTGGCCTTGTACAAACCATGGCATACATTAAGCACCCCACAGCATTCAGGTAAGGTACATCTCTCATCTCTGACTTCTCCTCATCACCCTTAGGTTCATCAAGTTTTGACAACTTGAAATGAAGAGCATAAGGAGTCATGACAGGCTTTGCATTTTGCATATTAAACTTCCTCACTACTTTGGAAATGTAATCTGCTTGTGACACCATCAGTACACCTTCTTCTCTTTGCCTAATAATATTCATTCCTAAGATCTTCTTTGCAGGCCTTAAGTCCTTCATTGCAAATTCAGAACTCAGAAGATCTTTTAGCCTCATCACTTCATCCTTGTCTGCACACACAATAAGGATATCATCTACATATAACAGGAGATAAATGGCAGCCATTCCTTGTGCATTTTTCATGTATACACAACTATCATGTGTGCTTCGAGTGAATCTAGATTTCAGCATGAACTCATTGAATCTCCTATACCATTGCCTTGGTGATTGTTTCCAACCATACAATGATTTCTTTAACAAACACACTTTGTTTTCTTCACCTTCTGCCACAAACCCTTCTGGCTATGCCATATATATCTCCTCCTCCAAATTTTCATGAAGGAAAGCTGTCATAACATCCATCTAGTCCATCTCTAAATTCTTTATAGCAGCTAAAACCAACAGCAATCTTATGGATGTATGCTTGACAACAGGAGAAAAAACTTCATTGTAATCTATCCCTTCTTTTTGTGTGAAGCCTTTGGTAACTAATCTGGCTTTGAACCTTGGTGGATCAGTTTCTGACATTGCTTCTTTGATTTTATAAATTCATTTGCTGCCTACAATCTTCCTGTTTTCTGGTCTTTCCACCAATATCCAGGTTTGATTTTTTTTCAAAGATGTCATCTCCTCTTCCATGGCTTGCTGCCATCTATGCTTATCATTTCCAACAATAGCTTCTTTGTAGCTATTTGGTTCCTGCTCACTTAAGTTTTCAGCTGTAGTCAAAGCATAAGAAATTATGTCATCATAAGCAAACCTATCAGGTGGTCTGATCTACCTCTTCTTCCTGTCCTTAGCCAGTTGGTAGTTTTGAAGATTGTCAGAAGTTGCATTTGTATCTTCTGGTGTATAACTTTCAGGTGGCTCCACCTCAAATTCAACCTTTTCTTTCTTAGCTTCTTCATCTGGAATTTGTTTTGACTGATTTCCTTTTTTATTGACAACAGATTGCTCATTAAAGATCACATCCCTGCTCACTATGCACCTTGAATTCAGACCATCACTGCACCACAGCTTGTACCCTTTCACACCAGCTAGATAACCTATAAATCTGCCTTTGATTGCTCTAGGTTCCAGCTTACCCTTTCTGCTATGGACATAAGCCTCACACCCAAACACTCTCAGGTTACTAAGTGTTGGAGGCTTACCTAACCACATCTCTTGTGGTGTTTTCAGTTTAATAGCAGTTGAGGGGCTTCTGTTTATGATATAGGCTGCAGCACACACAGCTTCTGCCCACATAAACTTTGGCATCCCAGATTGAATCAATATGCATCTGACTCTATCCATGATTGTTCTATTCATTCTTTCTGCAAGGCCATTTTGCTGGGGTGTGTAACTGATAGTTTTGTGTCTGTTTATCCCTTGTTCTTTGCACCATATGTTGAACCTATCATTGCAAAACTCAAGTTCATTATCAGTCCTCAAGTTTCTCAGTTTGTAACCTGTCTATTTCTCCACTAAAGTCTTCTATTCCCTGAATTTTTCCATTGCTTGATCTTTAGTTTTCAGGATGTGAACCCAGACTTTCCTAGACCAATCATCAATGATTGAGAGGAAATACCTTGCACCCTTAGGAGTTTTTACTTGTGATGGTCCCCAAAGATCAGCATGAACATAATCTAATGGCCCTTTGGTTGTATGTTTAGCAGGTTTAAACTTCAACTTGGTAGCTTTGTCTAACACACAATTTTCACAAAATCCTAAAACTCCTATAGGTTCCTATCCCAGCAGCCCTTGTTTGCTCAATTCTCTCAATCCTTTCTCACTAATATGTGCCATTCTTAAGTGCCAAATCATAACTCTTTCATTTACCTCTTTTTTAGCAAGTGTCAAGTTAACTCTAGGTTCATAAAACTTTAAAACATACAACCCATTTCTGAGTTCCCCTCTCATGACAACTAAAGAGCCTTTGGACACCTTCAATGCATGATCTCCTATACTGACTTTGTATCCTAATTGATCCAGCACTCCCAAAGAAATTAAATTCTTTCTTAAACTAGGCACAAATCTCACATTTGACAGCTCCCTTATAACACCATCATGCATTCTCAATTCAACCGAGCCAATTCCAGCAACTTTACAAGATTTATTGTTTCCTAAGAGTACTATGCCTCCATTACAATAAGAAATTGACTTAAAAACAGACTTACTAGGGCTCATATGAAAGGAACAACCTGAGTCCAGCACCCACTCATCATCCAAGGTCTCCTTTGATGCAATGAGAAGGTCTGCACTTTCATAACCCTCACTGGACACATCAGACACCACTGCTGCATCTCCCTTTTGTTTTTGCTTCTCCTTTTTCTTATTTTTCCTTTCTTTAGCAGTCTTTGATGAAATGTCCCTCCTTGTGGCAGAAAAAACATTTCTTTTTCTTACTCCTGGACTTAGATCTTCCATGCTCTTTCTTGGCTTCTCTCTTTTTTGGTCTCCCTCTTGTAATAAGTCTTTCACCTCCTGTTGAACTGCCATGACCATTTCTTCTCTTTTCTTTGCTGTTGAGAGCATTCTTTACATCCCTGAGAGTCACGGTTTCCTTGCCAAGTGTCATTGTATCTACAAAATGCTCATAGGAACTTGGAAGAGAGCTTAACAGGATCATTGCCAAGTCTTCATCAGGCAACTTTGCATCAAGATTTTCAAGATCCATGGTGATCTTGTTGAATTCATCAAGAAGCTCCTTCAATGAGCTGCCTTCTTCCATGGATAGGGTGATAACCTTCTTTTGTGATACAACCTATTATCTATAGACCTGGACATGTACCTGGATTCCAACTTCTCCCATAAACTAGCAGCTATATTGACATTTAGAGCTTGAATCTCCCTGAGCACACCATCACTTAGACTCAAGATTATGGCACTATGTGCTTTTCTCAAGACTTCTTCTTTGTGTTCTTGAGTCCAGGTTGCTGGTAGTCTTTCTTCTCCCTGTAATGCTTGTTCAATACCTTGATGAACCAGCAGTGCTCTCATCTTTATTTTCCAGATGTTGAAGTCATTTTTACCATCAAATTTTTCTAACTCAAGCTTAGTTTGAGCCATCTTCTTCAAGAAACCAAGCTCTGATACCACTTGTTAAGAATAGGCTTCAAGAACTTGATCAATTTGTGATGAATAACTGAATCAAATCACAAGACCCGAGAACAAAATGAAGAAGAAAGAAGATTTACAGAAAATGTAAAACAGAAAGAAAATCACAAGGAACCAATTTACGTGGTTCAGTTCTCAGTGAACCTACATCTACGGACGAACCCCAAGAGCTCGGGCTGTTTATTAAACTTTAGAGAAGAAAAGTACAGGAAAAACTTAATCAAAACTACTCGTTTCACACACCCTTATATGCATTAAAGCTACCCCATTAATCAGCTTCCTACTGCCCAGGACCTGCGCCAAGAAACCAAGAAAACAGTTAATTCAACTTCTTGGGAAATGACCTTTATGCCATTAATGAAATAACTACAATGACTCAACATGAAAGGGAAAATATGTAAATCCACATCTCAACTGAATTTAATGAACTGAATTCCAAAAATCTTCTTCTTCTTTAAGAAATCTACTTGTGTAATCTTTCGGCATTAATGAGAGTTGCCGAATCAATTCTCTATATTTAAGAAATCTACTTGTGTAATCTTTCGGCATATTATATCAGTAAGAAGCTAAAGTATTTTCACTATCACAAAGAAAGCCATTTAAGAAAAAAATTGCTACGAAAGGAAGACATTTAAACCAAGCAAATAAGGGAGAAAGATATCTAAAAGTGCAGTTGTTGTAGAAGTCAACTTTTAGGATGCATTTTTGCTGCTGACTATTAAGAACCAAATGTCAGAAGAATGAATTTTAGATTCTACTTTACATTTTATATCTGTCCTAGTGAAGGGTTGCTCGCGACATTGAGAAGAGAAGAACTTGGGAAAGTTTTATTGAAAAATAACATAATATGTGAGATAAAAGGTATAGGAACAGTAAAAATTATGATGTGCATAGTTTCTTATGTTGACTTGCAACAAGTAAGATCATACTCGAGTTGAAAAAGTAATTAATCTTTTTAGGGATATTAGAAGCATTAAGATGTATTGAAGCCAGGATGCTAAAAGTCATAAAGAGATCTCTAGTCTTAATTAAGGCTTAAAAAAGATATGACCTATATATGTTATTAGAAGATTTGATCATAGAGGATGTAAACTTGATATCCTTATTCATAGCTTGACATTCAAGTTCTAAGACATATCTACATATATCTCATTGACCTTACTAAACTTCAATCAATACACTTGATTGAATTAGGGTTTTTCAACCTTTGAAATCAATTTTAACTCTTGAAATTGATTATACGTATGCCTTAATCACTTCACAAGAGGTAGCAAAACATTTTCAATTAATCAAAATTATGAAAAATTTGACACCTTTTCAAGACACTTAGGATTCGATCATATAAGAAAACAAAACCTATTTTTGTTCTTAACATTCTTGTTAATTAAAATTTATAATTCAACAACTAAATATAATAACTCTTATTACATACAAAAATTTCACAAGAAATATTCAGTAATGAACAAGCATCAAGTTATACATCAAAATGAACTTATAATCAATTTAACTCATTCGATAACTTATGTCGCATATTTTTCTTGTAAAATTTCTAACTCATGAATAATTCACCAAAATATTGAATTATGCTAAATTTGACCTAAATGAATTATTTAAGTGATTTAGAATGCATGTGGAACTATTTCATGGAACAAAAGTTAACAATCAACAATTTTTTGTAATATGCACATTTTGCCAAAATTATCTCCTATACTCAGCATCCAATACTTGAACACCTAATATAAGTTTGAAATAATATGAAATTGGTTCAAGACAGCCATTAAATTATTCTCTAACCATTGAACAAAAATTTGATAGTAACTTTCCACAACATTTGGAAAAATTGTCATTTTTTGCCAAATCACGAACTATTTTTGCAAATGCATTTTCAGCAACATGCAATGGCAATAAATTTTCAGATTTTAAACACTTTGATATGAGTAAGAAATGATCATAAAACTAGGGGATAAAGTGCCAGCAAAAACTTACAAATCATTTCACACAAACTTGACCTACCAAAACCAAAACTAG
>JAVXUL010055747.1:0-10421 GCA_035590515.1 Trichilia minutiflora
AAATAATCTTCTTACTCGGAAGTGTCCCCAGGACACTTCCGAGTAAGAACACTTGGGAGAAAAATTAGAGTAAAGCGAGTAAAATAAAATCGGGGTAATTTCGTTTCAAATTTGGAGTCAACGTTGATTGTCAAAGTTACTATTTATTTTGGTTATTTTTGATTAACAAGTTTGAAAAGTGATCATTTTTACATAATTCCGTAAAAAACGTGAAAACAAAAATACTGATGAAATATTAAAAAATAGTTCACAATTTCAATAAAAAAATAATGTTTTCTCTCTTTATTATGCAGTGCAAAAGATACCCCCCTTGTTTCTTCACATCTGAGCCATCCAAAAGGACAATTAAATCCCAATCACCACAATACAAGTACACTATTTTTGAGCAAAAAGAAAAGAAATTTAGAAAGCAGCAGCAGAAACCAAAGCATCAAAGTTCAAACCACAACCCTACGATTGTTACTCAGTCTTTAGCCAAAACCCAGTTCTCAGATCCTCCAAAAATTACTACTTTAGTTTCGTAAATTGCCATGATTTGTTCCATTTAGGCTACACCTCAGATGGGTTTTAGCTCAAAACCCCAGCTTTTACTTGTTCTTTCTTTATTTTTCTACGTAATTCTTGCTGAATCTGCTGCTGACTACTCTACCTTGGTGTACAAGGGCTGTGCTAAGCAGGTTTTTCAAGATCCAACTGGGGTTTACTCTCAAGCTCTCTCTGCTCTGTTTGGCTCCTTGGTTTCACAGTCCACAAAGACCAAGTTTTACAAGACTTCAACTGGTTCTAGCCAGACATCTATAAGTGGTCTCTTTCAATGCAGAGGAGACTTGAGTAACAATGATTGTTACAACTGTGTAAGCAAGCTGCCAACTTTATCTGATAAATTATGTGGGAAGACTATATCTGCAAGGGTTCAGCTACTTGGATGCTATATGTTGTATGAAGGTTCTGGCTTTCCTCAAGTTTCAGGCACGGAGATGTTGTACAAAACTTGTGGAGGAACAAATGTGGCCGGGAGTGGGTTTGAGGAGAGAAGGGATGCAGCACTTCAAGTGTTGGAAAATGGTGTGGTTAGCGGTCATGGGTTTTACACTTCAAGCTATGAATCTGTGTATTTGTTGGCCCAATGTCAGGGTGATTTGGGTGATTCAGATTGTGGTGATTGTGTGAAGAATGCTGTTCAGAGAGCTCAGGTTGAGTGTGGAAGTTCTATTTCAGGCCAAGTTTATCTGCATAAATGCTTTGTTAGCTATGGCTATTATCCAAACGGGGTCCCAAGGAGACAATCATCTTCATCTTCATCTTCATCTTCTTCTTCAGGTTCATCAGGTAAAATCTTATCTGCTATACTTCTTTATTAGTTAACTAAGAAATGTGAGAAATGATCTTCTTTTCTATTTTGCCCCTCTTAGGTTCTGGATCTAGTTTGGTTGATAAGTTGTTTTTACTCAGCACAAGGCTTTTTGTCCAAGTTAGATTAATGGCTTTATCTCTCATGGGCTTATTAATTTGGAGCTTATTTGGCAGTTCTAAATATAATTTGAAGTTTTTCTGTCCATTATCTTATCTATGTGACTGTATTATGTGGGAAATATAAAACAACTGTTCGTCGGTTGTGTTTGGTTGACATAGGGGGACCAGGACCAAATAATGGAAAAACAGTGGCTATAATTCTCGGAGGAGCGGCAGGAGTGGGGTTCGTAGTTATTTGCTTGTTGTTTGCCAAAGGTTTGATGAAGAAGAAAAATGATGGTATGCAAACTTGGAATATGAGTTAAATCTGATTTTATGCATTCTAGTAGTTCGAATCTGTTATGATTTCTACTGCTCACACTTTTGATTGTGGTGTTTTGTGCAGATTTTTGATGGAGATAGAAGAGGAAATGAGCTCCAAAGAGGCAGATTTCTTTTTCTAGGTGGATTTTT
This sequence comes from Trichilia minutiflora, assembly GCA_035590515.1. Classification (NCBI taxonomy): domain Eukaryota; kingdom Viridiplantae; phylum Streptophyta; class Magnoliopsida; order Sapindales; family Meliaceae; genus Trichilia; species Trichilia minutiflora. The sequence goes on from JAVXUL010055747.1 coordinate 1,927, forward strand.
TTTTCTTCACATTTTGTTCCTTCTTTAGAAATGGGTTTTTGTAATGAATAGAGAATGGCGATTAGATGTGGGATTTTGATTTCACAGTTGACGAAGATTTTGTTGGGAGGAGAAGTAATTACATGAATATTTTCACGAGGTAAAAAACAGAAAATATGTGAGTATGAATCATGAATGAATGAATGTTTGTCATGAATTTGGGTGGATGATAGAGAGATTAAGAAGCAGTTGGAGTAATGGGCCTTATCTAGTGTTAATTATAATTCTTGTTTCTATTGATATCCATGTGAGCGTTGTCTCTTGTCCCTCTTACCGAGACTAATGCTTCTCCAGTTCTTTGTGCTTTTTAGAAAATTGAAACTCTCTCCTCTCTCTCTCTCTCTCGCGCTCTCTCTTTCCACAAACACACACAGAGATGTTGACCATATTATTTATGTATTTCTTGATCGGTGTTATTAATGGGAGGTGCCAGTTTATGAAGCTAAATTCAGAATGTCTTACAGTCTATAAAAACTATTCACACAGTTTGATAACCATTAATACCTTTTGATGCAGTTCCTTCGAAGAGCTGATTCAAAAAGTATGCCTTAACGCCTAGATTGGCACAAATCTGCAGCTGCTTTTTCAAAATAACAACTTATGACCTACTGACTTTCACCATACTTCTTTATCGGTATTACTTTTGCCATATCAATCTTGAATCGCAAGACTTCTTTTATTAATTATTTAGTTATAATTGAAGGCTTCTTTGAGTCAAATCATCTTTTCTGCTATGTTAGGTTTAGGTCCACTTAGGAGAAGCGGTAGACTGCAAATTCAGAGTTCACCTATCTATCATTCTTCTTCTTTTGCAGCTCAAAGTTCTCTGCCCAAGCTGAATAATAACAAACAGCTAGCAGCAATCAACAAAATTTGGCAGCAAACAGTGTTGTCACAGACAAGGCAGAGAAGTAGAGATGTTTTTTATTTGCTTTCACAAACTTTTTTGGGAGTTGATTCTCTTCTAATGCTCCTGGTGATTACTATATGATTTGCGGTGGTTTCGAATTGGTTTATCTAGTAAAAATCTTTTATAATGGTAAAAGGGTTTTGGAGTTTGAAAGCTTGCTTGGCTCAAGTTAACGAATATTACATCAGTTGCGATGAAAATATAATATCAAAAAATTATGATATTGAAACTACTTCTCACCTAAGTGCTGATTTGAAAGCAACTTGATTTTGGATCAGTAAGTGATTAGCAAGATTCACTAAATAGAAATTCAATCTGTATTATTCATTGATCAATGATGTATTTTTTTCATCAGAATACAAGAAAGGTTGTTGAATGAGACCATTCTATTCATGGACCACAAAAGTGAGCCACTCCGTACCCATTTCCTACTTGTCTTTTTGAACTATTTTGGAACATTTGCCTAATTCAAATCGACAGGCGTAACATGTTCCATATGGTAGAGGATTCTCACTTTTCATATACAAATTTTCTTATAATTTATTTTGTACCTTTTCAAAGAGATTCTTGAGTTTCATAATTATACCTTTTGAAGGTGGAGTTAATACAATATGATTATATGGGATGTTTTATTTGGACCGACCTTCGCATATTATTGAAGTAGTTGTAGATTCATAATGACACCAAGGCACCATATGTAGAAATTTTTTTTTTTCCAATCTATTTTCACAAGGATATCTTCTATTAGATCTAGAGAATGAATTGACATTACAAGAGATTGCTATTGACTTAAAATATGAACCCATTTCTTTCTTTTCAAATTCAGTGTATTACTATTAGTAGCATATGCTATTTAATTAAACTATAAAGTACAGTACATAAAGAAACATAACCCACGAGCCGAATTCAAAGGATTCAAATTTCAAAGGACGAGTTTGTGGTTGTCTTCTTGTATTTAGTCCTTGTTTCTATTATCGGATGTCAAGTGGGTTTCACATGCTCCAAAATTAGGACGATTTTTACAGTTGTCTACAGCAAGAGTATCAAGTACTTGGGTCTGAGAAGTATGACCTTCAAAGTGAACAACAGCCAATTGTTAGTTAACAGATAAGAGATCAGTCCCACTATAAGACTCCAGCTGTCGAACTTTTTTAGACCTTGATGGCTTGATTACAGCGGCATTTTGGTTGGGGCTTAAATTGAATATAAATTAAATAGAAAATAATTTTAGAGTTAATTTCTGACTAAGAGCTTCATGCATCCACAAACATTTTTAGGTGGGGTCGGTTGGGGATATCCGATATCATTAATTTCGGGCGGCATTATCAATGTCGATACCACATTTTCACTTGTAGTTAAGTAATATTATTAAAAATTGATAATGAGTAATAATCAATGGATATTGAGGGCTAATGTCATTATCACCTTCCCTTAAGTATTTATATATCTTTAGCCCACTGAGCCATTTCGAAAATGACTTCTAAATCTTTTTTTTTAATTTCTCTCTCTCTTTTTTTTTTTACACTCTTACAAGGTTTTTGAGGATCGAAAGTTGGTGACTGTGCTGTTCAATCCCTGATAACCTACGCCATGTTGAATGTTATAGGGTTTTGCCAATGCTTGCTTTTCGTATTGATAAGATTGAGCTTTATTGTATTTATTTTAAACAGTTATGGCTCGTTTAGGAATAAGAAAGAAGAAGCAATTGCTTACAATGCTTCTTATCCAAATGAAGATGATCGAGAATATGCTTCAATTTCTGATGCTTGTTGCTATGGCAATAGTTTTTAGGAGAAAAAGAAGTAGACCTAGAATTACCTATTCACATGAGAGAACTTATAGGCATAATCTTAGGACGCTGAACTTAACAAAGCTGTCTTTGAGATTGATAAACAGAGTGTAGACAATGTTAGGATGGATAGAAGAGCTTTTAGCAAATTGTGTCAGTTGTTAGAAACACACAGGGGATTGAAGAACAATAGGAATACGAGTACAGAAGAAATGATGGTAAGTTGCCTTCACATTATAGCTCATCATTCTAACAATAGGGTTATAAAGCGTCAAATAACTAGATCTGGAAAGACCATTAGTAGACAGTTTCATCAAGTCTTGAATTCCATATTGAGGCTGCATTATCTACTGTTTAAGAAACCAGACCCTATTCCAAACAACTCAACAGATTATAGATGGAAATGGTTTAACGTAATGTCTTTAATAAGCTTTAAATCGACCTCATAAGCTTAACATTTTGGATTTCTACATTAACAAGTGTTTTGAATTATGTTTTGGATTTAGGGATGTTTGGGTGCTTTAGATAGGACATACATAAAGATTAATGTGCAGACAGTTGATAAACCTAGGTATAGAACAAGGAAAAGTGAAATTGCTACCAATGTACCTGAGATGCAATTTATTTGTCTTACCTGGGTGGGACGGCTCAGCTGTAGATGGTAGGGTTCCGAGGGATGCCATTAGTAGGAGGAATGATTTACACATCCCACAAGGTAATGGTTCGATAGATAATTAGATTCTTTAGGTTTATCATACTAAACTGAAATTAATGAAATTCTTTATTAGTAGACTAATATAGAAAATTACTATTTGTGTGATGCTGGGTACACAAACGGGGAAGGTTTTCTCACACCATATAGAGGTCAAAGATACCACTTAAGTGACTGGAGGCGTGGGGCCTAACCTACTATACCCCAAGAGTATATCAATATGAAACACTCTCAAGCAAAAAATTGTATTGAGAGATATTTTAGGATATTGAAAGCCAGATGGGCAATTCTAAGAGAGAAGTCTTTTTACCCAATTAAAACACAGTGTAGGATCATCTATGCATGTTGTCTGCTCCACAATTTTATTAGGTTTGAGATGCCTATAGACCGATTTGAAGGTGTTGTTCGTGAAGAGGAAAATAATGACACACGATCACCTTCTGAAGAAGATTTGCTCAGGCAGTGTGAGCCAAGTCAAGCTTGGACCGAATGGAGAGACCAACTGGTAGAAGAGATGTTCATTACCCGGATGGCATCCCATGCTTAACTGATAGTCTATGTTTCCTGATTTGCTAGTTTGTACTGCTGGTTGCATTATTTGAACAATATTTTACCTTGTTGTATTATTTGAACTATATTTATGTCAACAATGTTGAACTGTAAGACACTTATATGACTATTTATATTGGAGATTTTCAATATTTTTTCTTTTATACGTATGCTGGCAGTAGTAGTTCATATGTTTATAATTTGTTTCAATGCTATTCTTGCGGGATTTTTGTTTTAGATTGCTTCTAACAATGGATAGTGGTATGTGATGAGAAATGAGAGAAAGAGTAAGACTGCTAGGCCAAAACAACCCAGAAAAAAGGGTTAAGATTACTACTACTGCTTCTAAGAGGATGTGGACTAAGCATAAAGATGTTGTTTTACTTCATTGCTTTTATGCCTTGAAAGAGGATCCATTATGGAGGTCTGACAGTGGAACCTTTAAGACTGAATATTTATCAAAACTTGAAAGAATGCTGGAGGTGAAACTGCCTACAGCTGAATTGAAAGCCACCCCCCATATAGATCCAGGGTTAAGCTTCTCAAGAGGCAGTATCATGCTATATGTGAAATGAAAGATTCAAATGGATTTGGATGGAATAAGGAGGAAAAATATGTGACGACAAAGAAGGATGTGTTTGATAACTGGGTTAAGGTAAGTGCATTCTTGAATTTGTTTGTGTGATAATTTCACATTCTCCTTTTATATTATAATTGCTTATTCTAATAGGTTTTACCTTCTTTGCAGAGTCATCCTAATGCTGTTGGATTGAGGAATAAGTCCTTTCCTCATTTTGAAGACCTTTTGACCATCTTTGGGAAAGATAGAGCAACAGGGGCTGTAGCTGAAACAACAGCTGATGCTGTGGAATATATGGATGTTATGGAGGAAATTGCTGCTGATGATGAAGAAGAGTTCATGGAGGCAATTGACACTGATCCTGTGGAGGATATTGATGTCTCTACTGCTGCAACAACTGTTGCCCCTCTTACAACAGCTGCTTCAAGTAGGAAGAGGTCTAGGAGTGATGATGGTCTCAGTGACTTGCTGCAACAAATAGGGAAAGTTGGGGTTGTCTAAGAAGAAGCTGCACATGAATTGAAACTCATGACCTCATCCTTCAAGAGAGAGGCTGAGGGCAATCATAGGAGAATAGCCCGCTTCAATGAAATCTTACTACTGGAGGGCTTTACAAGGGATGAGAAGCTCACTGCTGGGGAATACATCATCAAGGATTCCCGCAAGGTAGACTTCTTCTTTGCTCTGCCAGCTGAATTCAAGAGGGATTACAGAGTCAAGCAATTGGCTGACTGTAATTCTTATAAGCCATCATTTTACTTGAACCTAGGAGATTTTGCTTGAGGTACTAATGATGAAGCTTCTATGCAGTCAACTATTTATGAAAAGCCATTAGTAGGGATGCTGAAATTTTTTGTAAAGTTGTTAATGCTGTTGGTGATAACTTTTCTTAAATGAACTCTATGTATTCCAATGGGCAGGACTTTTACTTAAGTTGTTGATCGTGTTACTATTGTTATCCTATTGTTATTGAGAGGAGTATATGTTTAAATAGATGGTGAAAGGTCCTATGTCTACAGAATTTTAAGAGTTTAAGAAATTTGTCAAAACATGGCTTAATTAATTGAGTTCGGGGCATCATATTTTATGAACACTTTCTTTCATATATGTACATAGATAAGCTTAGGTTGGAATGGGATTATTTCTCATATTCATGAGTTAATAATTTAATTACTTTTTACGTTTTATTAAATATTATTTGAAAAGCAAACATATAGGTGATTTTGTAAGCAATTCATTCATTCTTTAATACAAGAGCAATTTTATAAAAGACCAATATAGGTAATATTATCAACCTTAAGGTATGGTTTGGTGATAGGGCGTATTGGACGGTTGTTTAGTATCGGTACCGTGTTCGAATTCTATGTAATAGATCTTATTGAAACATTAAAGGTGGGAGATTCGGGTTTTATTAACTTTACTTTCATATCTTTGGATAACCTCTAGACAGGCTGAACATCACTTAAAGTGATGTGTTTGATCTTTTATTTGACTGGATATCATAAATTAAGTGGATAAGATTAGATTTTCCGATCTATAAATACTATGAATTGTAACATTTTAATTAATATAATATTCACAAACTTTTAGGAGAATTATATTAATAAAGCTAATATAAGATTCTCTCCAACCAAACGCCTTTTATAGTTAACTGTATCTCAAGTGATATAATTAGATAGCAAGTGTTATATTATTTTTTATTATTAAATACACTTTATCCGAATTTTGATGATTATATTACGAGAGGATATCACTTTACTTATTAAAAAAATTTTAAAATAAAAATTTTAAATTAATAAATAAAATAATATAACACTTATAATTTAATTGTCACATTATTTAAAATATAAAATTTAAATACAAAATAAAATTATTAACATTATTCAACATTGAATAACACTTCAAATTTTTGTAAGTTATCAATGCATTCTCAATTCCCACCGTGACTCTATTGCTATTGAAAATAAGCATAGTGCATAACTAAATAATCATGTTTTTATTTCTTATGAAAATTGTTTGTATTGGTATTTTTATTTTTTATGAAAAAAGTTAAATTAATATAATTAATTCTATTTTTCTCTCTTTTTATTCTTTCATTTGTTGCAAATGTATCAGTTTTGTTCTTTCATTTGTTCCAAATGTATCCGTCAATGGTTGTGGCTCGAGAAAAAGCCAGTAAAAGTTTGAAAGAAAAAATGGAAACAAAATTATAATGCTATCTTTCTAACAAAAAAGGAAATAAAATTAGAAGACCATCTTTATAAGTAATATTATTATAAATATTGGAATAAATACTGAGTTGAAAATTTAAAGAAAAAATTCTTATCTCAAAGTCATTTTTTATTTTTAAAATCATAACTCATAGATAGGTGATTATTCTTTATTTTTAAAATTATTATCTCAAGGTGATTTTTTATCTTTAAAATTATAATTTTGTAAGGAGTAATCATTCTTTATTTTTAAAGTCGGAACTTCGTAAATAAGTTATCATCTTTGATTTTGGTAGGAGTTGGTCTTATAGATCTCAAGGTCTCAGATTTAATTTTCATTTCAGGATTCTCTCTAATAAAGCGTCAAAAGGATCAGGTAAAGGATTTTATCTTATACCTGATATTATTATGTATAGTTTATATACACGCATCTTATACTTTAGGATAGCAACTAGATGATCCGTGAGATCCCGCTCGTGTATTATATAATTTAGGACGATTATCAAATAATCCGTGAGATCTCGATCCCAAAGGATGCATTTATTTCTTGTTTAATTGAATATTAGTGATGATTGGATATAAGAATTTTTTCTGTATTAAAAAAAAAATCTTTGATCTCTTAAATTCATATGTTAAGGTCATCCTTCGATGAATGCTCATCCTTTTTTCTCTAATTATGATTTTGAGGTTACCTTTTTCTCTTATTCTAACCCGTGTTATCATTTTCTCTTGTCGTGATTTCGAGATTATCCTATTTTGTTTATAAAAATTTGAAGGCATCATATCTTGATTAGGAAAATCTATTGTCATCCTCGTGGCCTCGTCATCATCATTTTCTCCCTAAAATTGAATTTACCTATCAGAGATATGTGACAAGTCATAGAGACATGTGCCAACTTTTAAGAACATGTGTCAATACTTGAATTATCACATCCATTATCCATAGTAAGCATGCAATCTCTTAATCTTTAGCATGACAAGCACGTAACAAATAAAATACTTATAAAAGGTAGAAATTTGCAAAGGTGCGGGATTAGAACCTTAGGACCATTATTTTTACTTACACCATTTTAGCCATATTTTGAGAAAAATGCGAAGTCCGTATGTGGATCCTTCATTAGTGGAGTGTGTGATAGGTGGTCAGGTGGCCTACGCTCGGCTATCCCAGGTGCCTACATTTCAAGAGTTTCATCATTCCAAGCATCCTTATTCTCAGATGCTCCGTCGTCCTAGGAGCTTCGTCACCTCAAGTTCTAGGAATTTCTTTTTTAGGTTTTTTTTCTCACAGTCATTAACGACTTACCTCAACTCAGGTATGCAACAGTGGGAGCCTTCAGACACTCTCCACCCCAACTATCAAACCAGTCCTCAAGTATCAGTCACGGTCACAGGCAGGAGTTTCTTTTGTGCCTAGTTTTTAGAAAGCATCTGACCAGAGCACTACTAGACACGTGCCCTCACTCTTCAAAAATGAGAATGAGTACTGACAACATACCTACTATCAGGGTAGCCACCTCACCATAAATACACCCGTCCCATCCTCTGACCATCTTCAGATGATGTGATGGCGACAGACCTACAACCTTCAGATGTGTCAGCGAGGGTATTTATGAAATACGATTGCACTCTGTCCCATGACAGACGTCTTATCATTTTCATTATCCGATACCTAGTCATTATCATGGGGGCACTATATAAAGACAATA
>JAVXUL010055758.1:0-10421 GCA_035590515.1 Trichilia minutiflora
GTAAATCCAAACCTGTAAAGATAAAATACAATCATTTACTTAGACATATTATCATACTATATAATGGGAATTTGAACGAAATAATTAAGTATGATTAATATACTTTACTTTAAATATAATAGGAAATCTATCTATATTGTACTTTACTTCAACCGTTTCTGTATCTTTATTAATCTTTCCCTTTGCATTATGTTGTTTCATCAAAATCTGGGTCTTTCTGTCCCTAGTAACATACGTCGTTAACACATTATCCAATGACCAGATAGTCTGTGGATAGAACACTGACACCACGAATATTGTTAAACTCATTGAGATCGTCCTTAACAGCGATATGCTTCACTGATATTTATATCCTCTACCACAAATAATGCGCTTTATCAAAAAAATACAACTGACCTCCTTAATCATCTTTAGAGTAATCACCTCTATCTCATCGAAATACAGTTCTCAAAGCCAATCACTCTATGATTCGATATCAAAGATTGTACCAAATTTCAATCCTGTATTTAATGTAAATTTCTTCCAACTAAATCTCATAAGACTACCTTCAATAAGAAATCACATCTTATTCTCACAATTAATGGTAGTATGAAATCCCAAAAAAAAACAAATCTATAAATATATCAAGAAAATAACCTAGGCACATCTATCTGAATAGAATCTTTTGTTCTATAGTTAATTTCTTCCGTATCAATCTAATATCACACAAATGTGACAACGATATCACATCCCCTCAATATGGTCTTTCTCGACTCTTTTCAACGTAAACATCTTTACTTGTCAATAAAAATTCATTATATTTCAATAATAAAAAAATAAAGATAAGATCAAAACATTAATCTATCAATAAGTCAATTACAGAGTATTAATTCATTATTATAACTAAATAATAAAAGTCACTAAGTCACCAAGTCTCGTAATTAACAATCTTAATTAACAAAAATATGATATTTATTAATTCATAATTATTAATTCATTCTTATAACTAAATGATATACCAAAATTGATAACAAAATTAATTAAAATAATTAAATAAAATATTACAATAGTAATAACATATTCCATACTAATTCCCTAAATTTATTACATATTCATTAATAATGTTAATAATGTAATTCTAAAAAATATTAAGTAATTTTATTTATTTATTACACATAAAAAAATTTGTTTCTATTTAATTACATATTTTAGAAATTATTGTCTTTATTATTATTATTATTATTATTATTATTATTATTATTACAAAATCAATTAATAAATAAATATTATTAAATTTTAAAGCAAAATAATTTCTGTAGTAAAAAATTTTTTACTATCTATTATTAGAATTAATATCAAATAGTAAAATAATATTATTAATATAAAAAAATTAGTAAAAAAATAGATAATTCCAAATTTATTTTTATATTAGAATTTGTTTAATAAAAAAATTTTATTCTTAAATTAAAAATTTTAATAAAAATAATAAATTTAAATAAAAATTTAATAAAAATAAATAAATTTTAAGAAATTTTTAAATTAAAAAAATCGAAAGTGGCCTGACCAAGTCAGAGCCAGCGCAAATTTACGACTGCTCAAGATTGGTTGGGCCACGTCCGAGAGAGGGCTTAAAGCCTAGGCGAATGCCTGTCTGAGTGTGGGCTTAAAGCCCACTCAAACGTGGTCAAGCCACACCCGAGCATCGTAATATTGTGTACTAGGAAACAGAGTGTGTGTTGTTGCTTGTTTTTGAAGGTGTGTTTCGTACACCTCCAATCAGAACAACTCTACTTTCGAAAAATCCAATTTTTCTCCCTTAATTTTTATTCATAATAATCATTTTTCCTATAATATATTTGTACAAGATTCTCATAATATAACTACTATCATTCGGTGAAACTTGCAACTTGATGAAGTAAAAAGAATAAAAGGTTTGGGTTTGACTTGGTGAATAGAATAAAGGTAGTTTAAAAATATAATTTTTAATAAAAATATTTTAATTTAAAAATAGTGATATGAGTTATTTTTTATTAAAAATTTTATTTAATAGATATTTTTGAATTAATAATATGATTAACCAGTATTTTGGTTAAATCCGATTTGCCAGACCTCAAAACTATCTGTGTTGGTAGGGAACAAGGACACCCTTTCCCCCGCAAAGCCCTAGAATCTTCTATTCTCTGTTCTCTGCAATTCAATACATTGTGAAAACTACTAATTTTCCCTTCTCTGTTTCTGTAATATGATCTGATAACTGTAAATGGTACGTGGGTAGAATCTCTTTGATGGCCACTTCATGACTTATGAGTTCTTTTCTCTGTTATATTCATTTAAGCTTATGAGATTTGAAGCAATAATGGGATGGTTTTGCAATTCATTGCAAATATTTAGTTTCTTTTCCTCTAGTGTTTCGGGAGTTTGTACTTTGTAGCTGCATCGGTAGCCGTCAGATCATTGCTTGTTTTCTTGAGCCTTTGATGAAACTGATTCAAATTGAGATAATTTGCCATCTGGGAAAAATTTCTGATGTTCAATCCTGTTTTTTGTGTATGAACTTTTTTTTTGTGTGGTTGTGTGTGTGTTTTATTAGAGTGGGAGATGGAGACAGCGAGAATTGAAATGATCGAGACTAGTAACAATATGTTGACATTTAGCTATTCTTTTTTTTGTTTGTTTCATGATTATTGAACAAAATTTATATGTTTTGATTGTCTGCGTATCTATTTTTTCAGGCTGCAAAAATTCTTGCCAACTTAATAGTTGCGGGTTCTGGCATATTTGCTAGAGCTTTCGTTCGGGCATACCGTCAAGCGCTCGCAAGTAAGTACTTATCTTCGCTTTTTTATTACTTTTTTTTTATTTTATGTTTAGAAATGTTTGCGCTATTAATTTCTCATATAGGATCCTTATGATGGGCAAATCAATATGTACATGGAGGATGTTGTTGCTGCACAGTATTTATGGCGTCCATGGGTGGGAGGGACTTTGGGTTCAGCCTTTTCTAGGTGGGAACGGAGTGCTTCATATGAGGAAAGGTTGCAATATAACACTCTGAGAGAGCTTTATAATATTGTTACACTTTGGCAATGGGGTTGCAGATTTCCTTTCCTTTCCTGACTTCATATTTATTGATTCTGAATGTTCATTCTTGTGGTTTGTCTTTGAATATGGTCTTTTACACTTAGATTATAAGCTATTATCATCCACCTTCCCAAAGGTTAGGTCCTAACATGAACAAAACCTGTTTGGTTTCAAAAATCATCACATACATCCTCTTGACTTAATGGCTGTCCGACAACATGGTCTAGAGACAATTGAGTCGGCGTTAAACATAGCAAACAATGTTCATGGATGAGCAAATAGATAAATTTACCTGGATATAATCCTTTTATGCAGTAAATGTCCATTTTGGCCCAAGAAGAATATTGAAATGATATAGTACAATATTATAAAACAGAATAATAAAACATGGAAGATTTAAGGACTTGAATAAAATTTTAATTAATTCTTTTCTTTATCATTCAAATAGGATAGTTTTATAGCTTTCATTGTTATGCTTATTTTTATGCATAACACTTGGCTGTTAACCTAAAGATTTAAACAGCAATATTTAGATCATAAAAAAGCTTCTTTTTTTAGGTGTCATTTGAGTTTGACTTTCTAACAATTGTGTATTTATCAAGTCAGATGATCTTTTTTTTTTTAATCTCTATCTCCATTGAGCAGGGATATTTATTCTGATAAAAGTTTGCATGATCTAAACATAGATAGAAACAAGATCATTTTGCTTGCAATTTCTTTGTCCCATTTGGGATCTAAAGTCCGCAATGCATTGTCATCAATCAAAACAAGATAATTGTTCGTCTCCTCTCTACTTTGATTTCACCAATAAATATTTTTCTCTTATAATTGTTTTCGTGATCCACAAGAGAGAAGCCTGATCATTTTGCTTGTAATTTCTTTGACCCATTCAAGATCAAGAGTCACTAATGCATCAATCAGGGTCACTTTCAACAAAACACACTTTTATTCCCAGGTCAATCCAAAATTGAATTTAAGTCGAAATCAACAACAAGGCAAACTGCCCAAAAGCCATGAAAAACCTTTTGTCAACCGATATGAAAGACCAACATGACCTAGATGTGGCATCCTTCCTTCTTCATGAGTACCACAGAATTGTCTCAATTGATTGCACGCCAAAAATTCCATTCAAGCCCTACGCCACTCATATATACATTATCATTGTTGTTCAACTTTATGATCTTTTAGATAAATTATAGAGATTTCTTGTGAGGAAAGCACAGATAGTGGATGAAATATTTTGTTCAATGAGAAAGTTAAGAAAAAACATGGGGAAATTTACTTTCACTGTATGTCAGTTTTCTTAATGTTTTTGAGTTCATATCTCTTAGGGTGAGAGAGACGGAAGAGAGACATGAGGGAAAAAGAGGGAAATAGAGAAAACAATGGAACATACTATTACATTTATGTTTCTGAAATGGCGATAATAAGCTTATACCTAGGTTTGATTAATGATGCTGAGTAACAATGGTGTATGCAATGGTTTTGAAACTAAACATGACTGTTTGATGTTTATTTGAACCTCAAGGGAGGTGGAAACGAATAGATTGGATCTATAAAAGTTGACAGTAACATCTACATATTTGTACAATTTTTTCTCACTTTGTTTATAGGCTACGTGTGAATTAAGTAAGCTCATTTTTTTTTTTTTGTGGGTGGGGTGGGGTGGGGGGTGGGATGTTAAGTTATTATTTTAAATGATGATATATTTTTCATTATAAACTTCTTTCAAGGCAACGTGTTATAGAAATTTAGTAACTGGTATTGTGATTTTTTAGTATCTTTTAAATAAATGAAGAAAAGTGATAATCTTCATATGCATGTTAATCTATGTGTTATATACCACTTTGTTTATTCCTAATGGCTACTAGATGATTTGGCCACTTTCCATGTTATAAAGTCAGGCTGTCATCCGAACAACTGCAAAATTCTATTCTTAGTATGATTCTTAAAGCTAATATGGTAACCTATTTACAGTTAACAAATTAAAATGAAACCTACTACATAAAACTTAATAAAGCTTTCTATATCTGACTCGTATGTGCATTATATTGCAATAGAGCTAAATGTTTTAGGCCGTGCATCTTCTTCCAATAAGCCTATTTTAAAGAACCACCAATATTTGATGCTAGTTTGACATGTATGCATACTTTTATGATGCAAATCATGGCATGACTTTAAATTATATGAGTAGCTGTTATAGCAACGCACATGGGAAGGATAAACATAGAAGAGATAAGCTTGAAGATATAATTATACCACATGGACCTATTACACGTTCCAAGGCCAAGAAATTTAAGGAGGCAATTTAATGATTCATGTAAGGAATTGTAAATCAAAAATTGGTGATATTTGTATTTACCAAGAGAGGAGTCTTCATCAAAAAATTAAGGCTGATCGATCTTATTGAAACATGTGAAAGTTAAGTCTAAACCTAATATTATAATTTAATTAGTCACATGTTAAATTGGGCTTTAGTTCATTTGTTTAGTCTTTTTTTTATTTGACTTAGTTTTATTTTGAGCTTATAAGCTTATATTGACTTGGTCCACGGTTGATTTAGTCCAAATCTATTAAGCACTATGGTTATTTTCTTATTACTTTTAGGACTCTTTTAAGTTTAGAATTCTTTTAGAGATAGGATTTTATTTTTAATATTATTCTAATATTATTCATGTTACTATTCCTTTAAGGCTATAAATAGCCTCTAAAATTTGAACTAGGTCAACATTAACATAAATTGTATTTAAAATAAAATCCTATTCTTAAAAGAATTCTAAAAAGTAATAAGAAAATAACCTTAATATTTAAGATTTAGACTAGGTTAGCATTGGACTAAGTCAACATAAGCTTACAAACCCAAAATAAAAACTAAACAAATGGACTTAAGTTCAATTTAACATGTGACTAATTAAAACTTCAATATTAGGCTTAAACTTGTCTTTACATTTTCCAATAAGATAGACCAGTCTTGACTCTTCGATGAAGACTCTTCTCTTGGCCAATGTACATGTCATCAATTCTTGATCCACAATCCTCTGCACTAATCTTTGAATTGATTTTTTAAGCTTGTTAGCCTTGGAACATGTAATCGGTCTATGTGGTATAACTATGTCTTCAAGTTTGTCTCTTCTACATTAACCTTCCCATGTTCATTGCAGTAGCTGTTACTTATATCAGTCGTGTCATGATTTGCATCATTCCCTAACTCTTGAAAAGGATTTGTCCTCAAATCATCATCACGTCAAAAAGACTCACATCACTAATATTAAAAATAGCATTTGCATTTTACTCACCCAGTAAATTTAGCTTGAAAGCATTGTCATTGATGTGCTCTAAGACTTGGAAAGGATCATCTCTTTTTGGAAGTAATTTGGAATGTCTTTGCTTCGAAAATCTCTCTTTTCTCATGTAACCAAACTCAATCTCTGGGTTCAAAACCAACTTGTGACGCCTCTTGTGGCGTTCAACAACGACTTATTAAATAGATTTCTCATCACCATTTGTAGCGTCTATGTTATACCAAGGTTCTTATTTCTTTATGAAAAGGGGTTCAAGTTTCATTCAAATCTGATTATAGAATGATCTTGTGTTCCTAATTGAGTTTGGTTCTTGTTATTCTTAGCGAGACTCACATCATTTCTGGTATAAAAACCTCTCAAGTTTTTTAATCTTATTTTTTCAACTCTTGTGGTGGAGTACAGGCTTAAGTTCATATCAGAAGGGTTGCTCAGACCTATATAAACTTCAAATGATCTCCCTCTAAAATTGGTGTGAGATGCATCATTCCCAACCCCTTTAAACTATACATCTTCGTACAAAAAACCTATAGTAAATATAACAGGCTCAGTCGCCTACCTATTGCACCATGTGGACCTCACTAGACAGAGTTTACAAGTAGGGGTGGGTATTTTCAAATCGATCCAATCCAAACCGTCAAAATGACGATTTGGATTGGTTTGAAAATTTTGTGGATCAACTTACGGATTGATATTTTTTAAACCGTTGCTCACAGTTTGGATTGTGGATTGAATCAATTTCAAACCGAGAAATCGCAAATCAAACGCTTAATATTATCATATGAAATTATTATTATTATTTATTTATCATCTTAAATTATATATGATTTGCCTTTATATCTTTCATATAATAATATTTAATAAAGAAAAATTATTCACAAATAGGTTAAAAAAAATTATTCACAAAACTTACTCTTAAATGTTAACGAGAGATTATTGAATGGATAATAATTAATTATTATACCTTTAATTTTGTAATATAGTCCCAATCGCAAATTTAAACCGCACTTTGCGGTTTGGTTTAAATTGGTTTGTAATATGTTAATGGATTGAATCGGATTGGATTTATTTATTTTCAAACCGCAATATGCTGTTTGGTTTAAAATTTTATCTCAAACCGATCCAACCCGCATATACCCACCCCTATTTACAAGGACCTTTGTATATGTGCCCATTAACCCGTAGAGACTTGATTCTAATACCATTTGATATAAACCTGAGTTTATAATTGATCATAAAAGTTAGTTTAAGAGTGAAGAATTGCTCAGATCCATATAAACCTCAAAGGACCTCTTTCTGGAATTGATATGGGATACATCATCTTCACTCTCAAGCTAGTTTTTATGGTGGAGTGTACGCGCAAATTCATCTCCTCCCAAGTATCCACCAATCTTTCTTCATTACATCTCGTATTTAGCACCAATTAATCGAACTAAACAATAGCATAATCCGAGAATTCTATAGCTGTCAATTTTACCTTCTTCATCTTAGAATAATTGTAGCAATCAAAAACTTAACTCCACCTTCTTTTCCTACTCAAGGTAAGTCTCGAGATCGTTTCTGCCTTGAAATAAAAGAATCTTCATCTTAATGTTACCCAAGTTGTTATCTTTCCGATTTTACCATGTCTCTTATGGCTAATAATTGAAACCTGATCATTGTCCTCACCAAAACAATTCCCATAATATTCCCCTTCTTTCCCTCTCACTTCTCTTAGTTGAATTTTCTTTCTCCTATATACAATAAGAGCGATTTGTGGATGCTCTATATGTGCATTCTCTACCAATCTATCCATTCATGAATTTCCTACTACATTTCCACTCTCAACATTCACCTCGTCTCACCCATTAAAACTTCCATAAGAAACTTCGGATCACCCTCTTCTGACACATCTCAGGAAGTATTTTCGTCCTTGTTATCCATCGTGTTTGTTGCAACAAAAATGTTAAGAAAAAAAAGACCTCACACGCTCGCTCATGTGTTTCACTCAAAGAATAATTCGCTCAATTTTACTCGTGTTTCGCAAAGCAAAATCAGATTGGCTTTTACCCTCTTATGTGCTCACCACTCTTGCCTTTTTCCACCTAGTATTCCTTTATAGATTCTTATCAAACTAATTAACACAAAATCAAGAATTTTTTTCAAGTAAACAATTCAATCAAAACTAATCAATGGAATTCTAACTTTTTTTTTAAAGCATTGAATGTCACATCGGTTAAGGTAATAAGTCTTCAAGAACAACAATATATCTATCAATGCCCAACAAGAATTCTTTTCACGTTTTTTTCACTTATTTTTTATAATTAAAGCTGAAAAAAATAAGATAGGCAAACCTAAGAATAAACTTGGGCTCTGATACAAAAAATGATGTGAATCTCGCTAACAATAATGAAACTCAAACTTAATTCAGAACCCAATATCGTTCTATAATTAGATTTGAATTGAATAATTATACTTGAATTGAACAATGACTCATTGTTTATAAAGAAATAAGAGTCTTGGTATAACTTAGACGTCACAAACAATGATGGAAAATCTGTTTGATAAGTTGCTGTTAAACGCCACAAGAATAATTCTTGATAAGTTCAAAGAATTCTTCAAAGAATTAAAGAGAAAAGAAACTCTCAATTTTTTGTTGGTTAATTTTTTTTTCATATTTTGAAGGGTATTTATAGTTTTAAAGAAATAGTGATGTGAATAGTATTTAAAATAAAATCTTATCTTTAAAAAATCCTAAAAATAATAAGAAAATAACCCTAGTGCTTAATGGATTTGGATTAGGTCAGTACTAGACCAAGTCAACATAAGCTTATAAGCCCAAAATAAAACTAAGTCAAATAAAATAAAGACTAAACAAATAGATCAAAGCCTAATTTAACATGTGATTAATTAAAACTTTAATATTCGACTTAGAGTTAGTTTTCATATGCTTCAATAAGATGGATCAGTCTTAGTTCTTCAATGAAGACTCCTCTCTTGATTAATGCACATGTCACTAATTCTTGATTCATAATCCTTTACATAAATCTTTAAATTGGTTCCTTAAGTTTCTTGGTCTTAAAACATGTAATAGGTCAATGTGACATAACTATGTCTTTAAGTTTATTCCTTTTATGTTTATCTTTTTCATGTGCATTACTATGGTAGTTACTCATATTATTTGAAGTCGTTTTGAAATCGTGTCAATGGACTTTCCATCACCATTTGTTATATCCACGTTAAACCAAGATCTTACTTCTTTGTAAATAATGGGTCGATGTTCAATTCACATCTAACCATAGAGCGATCTTGAGTTCTTAATTGAGTTTGGGTTGAGTTCCTAATTGGCAATGTTCACATCATTTAATTTTTTATATATTTAAGTTTTGAACTTTTATTTGTTTGTGTTTGATGTGTTTTTCTTCTAATTATTATGATTTTTGTGTAAAGTTAATAATAAATAATCTTCTAAAAGAAAATTTAAAAACATAGAGCTTGTTTGGTCACAATTTTTTTTAGCTTAAAAGTTGAAAGGAAACTCTTATATAAAATAAGAGTTTAAAAATTTTAAATGAAACTGTTTGATAAATTTTTTATAAAAATTTTTTTGTTTACGATTTTTTATTAATAAATTATTTGACAAAATAATTTAAATAAACTTTATTTTTAGTTAAAAGGTAAAAATGACTTAAAAATTTTATAATGTTCTAAAAAACTGCAGTTTAAAAAAGAAAAAAGAGAAGTAAAAATTTTTTTTTATAAATTTTTTTTAAAGTTTATTTGTTCATATATATCTATTAAAAAAAATTTATAAAAATTTATGTTTGTTTGATCTTTTCTTTATAAGAAGACCATAGGCTTAAAAAAAACTCAGTAAAATAGGTATTTGGTGTGGTTGGTTTTGAGCTTGTTCTTTGTTGCTTATTGTAAAAAAAACTCAGTCAAATAGGTATTTGGTGTGGTTGGTTTTCTTTATAAGAAGAACATAAACTTAAAAAAAACTCAGTCAAATAGGTATTTGGTGTGGTTGGTTTTGAGCTTGTTCTTTGTTGCTTATCGTAAAAGCTCCCATTCTTAGCATTC
>JAVXUL010055769.1:0-10420 GCA_035590515.1 Trichilia minutiflora
GAGAGAGTTAATCATACTTTAAGTGTCAAATGATAAATTTAACTCTTAATACACATACACTTTTATGTACTCATCACATTTCTTTAATGAGGGAGAGATAAAATATTATCTGTCGAGGGATAACACCTTAAGGGATAATATAAAGGTCGATATATATATATATATATATATATATTTGTTATTATTTAAAATGTTAAAGAATTTATATATACGATATATTTATATAATTTAATGTAAAGTACATGTCAAATTTTTAGGATTATAAAATAAGTTAAAATATAATTTTAATGTAAAATGATAAAATCTAAATTAAAGTATTTAATTTAAAATAAAATTATCATTTTATCCTTATTTGTATATTAACGAAGGGTATTATGATAAACATACCATAATTATAGATTTATAAAAATTTATAATATTAATTAATTTATTTAATTGTTAGAATAAGATAAATGTTAAGAATAGTAATGGTTAATATATTAACATTTACCCATTTACCACATACGAGTTTAACTTGGTGGTGATGGGTTGAGTTTAGGATGTGTGATTTGAACGCACGTTCTGGCTTTGATTCTAATTAGTCACTCATAATTTAAGTGAGATACCTGAGCAGTGGTATGTTCAGCTAGTATCTCTTTGGAGATTAGTTAGGTAAGGCATATCGATCAGGCAAAGCCGGGATACTCCAAGTTATTAAAAAAATATTAACATTTATCAAATTTTAATTAAACCAAATATACATATGTATGTTAATGGCTATTTTGTTAATTTTGATATGGTTTCATCCATATATTGTAGGTGTAATTATGTCACATAAAATTCAATTAAATAATATTATTTATTAGATAAATATTGAATTATTTAATTAAAAATGCAAATAAAATATAAATATTTGATTTTATTTTATTTTCAAAGAATAATGAAGCAAAAATCAAGCTCTCACTCTCCTCTCATTTTTGGCCACTATGGAGAAACAAATGGGGATGGTGTAAATTGAAGAGAACTCATGTGTTTGAGTTTGATTTTCATCAAATTAACAAGTTATTAAGGTAATTAACAAAACCCCTAACTTGACATTCAGTGATTTCAATTAACTTTAATGAAATTGAGCATGAGATGCTTGATGGAAAAGCTTTAATTCTTGCACGATTAGGCTATAGTTTCCTTCAATAGGTATCAGAGCATGAATGGATGATGGCTTTAATGATGTTTGGTCATGTTTTTTGGTTGACTCCGTAAAGGAACAAAAATAGGTAAAATTTGGCCATGAATGACTCTTGGTGGGAAATTATTTTTCAAAAATTTCTATTGTGATTAGTTGTTGTACAATGTGATTATGGAATCTTCGTTGAGTTGAAAACATGTACTAACATATATTTATGAGTTTGGAACTCATAAAGATGGAATCTTGATTAAATGGTGGTCAATTGGGATTTGATGTTAAGTTGATCATCATTTCGTGGTTTTAATATTAAATTTGGTGTTGGAATGTTAAAATGGGTGTTAAAATGCTTAAATCCATATTAGATTGGTTATAGGCCATAAGTACATTTTGCTGGAAAATTGTTTTTCATCTTATAAATGTGTTGTTAATGTTGTAATTAACATGACTTGGAAGTTTGGAAATGAAAAGTGTTTCAATTCCATAAATCCATAATTTTGGCCATATGTAAATATTGATGCAAACATGGTTTTCATTATGTTAAAGTAATGTAATGGTGATATTAACATAAGTTTGAATGTTGGGAAAATGAAATTATTTCATTTTTATAATTACAAAATTCAGCCATAATGTTTTATTGTTGAAAAAATTGTCTTTCAATTTGATTTAATGAATTAAATGTGTTTGACAAATGTATATATCAGTTGTTAATACATTAGATATATATATACTATGGTTTTAGTATATATATATACTAAAACCATAGCATATATATACATATATTCGTTTATTTATGAAAATAGATTTGTTCATAAAATATTTTGTGCCCATTTTGAATTGTTTTTAAGCATATAAAATGCACCAATGATTGATGCATTAAATATATGTGTAATGAGATTTACATATATATATATATATATATATATATCTGTGTGTGTGTGTGTTGTTATGGTTGGAAAATTTTGAAAAAAATTTACACAAAAATGTTTTGTATTTATTTTCATTATAATATGGTCATTGTTTGTGTATAAATGCTAAATTTTGATTTAGAAAATTCATATGATGAATTTATATTGTTTGTGCTTGTTGATGCAATTTTGATTGCATAATATATGTATTTAATTTTTTTTGAATGCATATATAAGCCATAATGTTTTGTTTATTATTTAATTTATAATTAAATGCATGGAAATATATGATTGATAGATATTTTAAAATTTATACATTTGACTAATTATATGAATATATTTTTGATGTGTATATATGCAATTGTTGCACATATTTTGAAATATGCATGTTATACATGTTTATGTATGTTTATATATTTAGATAGAAACAAACATTATACTTAGTTAGGATAAATTTGATTTATTAGGGATCTTTAGTAATTATTACTAATAGCATTGGTGTAACACGTTAATCATGTCAATGTATTAAGTTAACTAGATTAGTGATCAGTTAACTTAGTTTGAATAGTTAACATTGTTTAACCGATTGAAAAATTCTAACAAACGAAAAAAGGTTTCTAGTGTGACTAGTTACCTATAGATATGTTTACACACACAAATAAAATCCTTGTGAGATAAGATAAAACTACAATAAAACTAATACACAAACACCATGAATTCTTTTAAGATAGGAAAGTTAATTATACAAACAAACATGAAAAATTAGTTTATCAAATTAGAAATTTGATTTCTAAAACAAAACATGCAAATCTTACATGTATATTTGTAATTAATGAATTGTTAATATAATAATGTAAATTTTGAATTATAACACACACACGCACATATACACACACACACACACATATTTGTTAGTGACAATATTTATTCAATAGATGAATAAATATTGAAATATGTTTGTTATTAATAATATTTATTAATATGATGAACAAATATTAATATATATAATATTCGTTTATAAGATTACTATTTGTTACAAATATATATATATTAGTGATAATATTTATTCATTAGATGAATAAATATTAAATATATTAGTTACTAATAATATTTGTTTATTAGATGAATAAATATTAAATTTAGTTGTTACCAATAATATTTGTTCAAGAGTTCAATAAATATTAAAAGTATTTATTAGTAACAATATTCTTTCATAATATGATTGAATAATATATTTTTTTAATTATAAAAATATTGTTTTTAACAAGTTTTATATAGTTAATGGTTTACTATATATGAATATATGTGGGTTTATAAAACCCATAGGTTAATAATTTGCGTGTTTATAACATATGTATGACACTTGTAATATTTACACGTATTATAACTCTTTAATAAAATTATTAAATCGATGCCTTCAATTGTGGGATAACTATGAATTATTTGATATAAATTTATATCTCGAGATTTTTATTATGTGAAGGATGTGATATTTGTATTATAGAATTTGGTTGTCTAGTTCTAGGCTGTGTATTTTCATCCTGATCAAGATTTCTATTATATAAAGAGAGGTGAAAATAACATCTTTAGAAAGTGTTATGGTTAAGATTTATCTGATTTAGGGTACCAAGATTTCTATTATGTAAGGTATCTGAAGTTAGGGCAAAACATGAATCAAACTTTATATAAAATGTAAAAGAAAAGGAGTTTCCTACTTATCAAGATTAATTGACCAAGATTTCTATTATGTGAGATTGTTAATTTTGGTAAGAAGTTGATTCCTAACTAATTATTAAAAATTTTAAAGAAACTTTTGAATCCTGATTTAAGAAGTGTAGGATTTAAAATAAATAGTAAAAACTAATATAATTAACGCATAATAATATTCACGTTAAAATTTTTTCATTGTTATAATTTACATTGTTTGAATTAAATAAATCATATTATTTGATTTTTATAATACAGATCACTAATAATCTTTTTTGTTTCTTTCCAGTTTCTCAAGAAAATTGTGATAATAAAAAATTCATACAAAACTGTAAACTAGTTTTCCTAAAGATCATGGGCAAAAATGTTTTGACAAGGTCTAATTCCAATGTTGATATGACAAATGTCAAAAGAAAATATTTTCTTTATGGGAAAGTTGGACATTTAAAGAGGAGTTGTCTTTAGTACCTTAAAGGTCTTGAGAAGGCAATAAAAGGTATATATAGCTGTATGATGATCGAATATTAATTAAATGTTATTTCTGATCATTATTCCTGGATTTTAGACTCAGTAGCTAAATCTTATGTGTATGTCTCTCGAAGACAATATCAAATAGTTCAGTAGTGTTGAGAGACGAGATCATTTTAAGAATGACTAATGAAAAAATAGTTACCGCTAAAGTTAAAGGATCTTGCGAGCTTAGATTGTTTATCAAACACATTTTGATATTGAATTTTATTTTGTATTTTGCTAAAGTCACTAGAAATATTATTTCTATATCTGTTACAGTGTACAGTTTAATAATAATGAACATTTGATATATTTGAGAAATGTATTAGTGGGTAAACCTGTAAATACAAATGGTTTATATATCCTAGAATTAAAAAATAGTTATTCAATAAAATCCATTATAAATAAAAGAATTTATGGTAAAATAAATCTTAAATATTTATGGCATCATAAATTAGATTATATCCGGGACAAGAGATTGATTCAGCTTGGAGAAAGTAGACTTTTAAGTTTACTGGGTTCAGAACCCTTTCTAGCTTATGAATCATATCTTCGAGGTAAGATGATCAAATCTCCCTTTAAGAGTAAAAGAGAGAGAGGGAGAGAGAGGTAAAGAACTATTAAAACTCATATATATAGATATATCTATACCATTTAGTATTATAGTTAAAGGTGGATTAGACTACTTCAATACCTTTTTCAATGACATGTCATGGTTTGAGTATGTGTTTAATAAAGTACAAATATTAATCTTTGAAAAGTTTAAGAAATTCAAGAATGAAGTAGAGAAATAGACTGAAAAAAGTACTAAAATTATATGATCAGATTGTAGAGGAGAATACTTGAGTATAGAGTTTCAAGAATTCTTAAAAAAAATAGAATAATTTTTAAACTGCCTCCTCCTTATACACCATAATTGAATGGTGTAATGAAAAAGAGGAATCATACCCTATTAGATATGGTACGATATATAGTGAGTTTTATAGACTTACCAGTATCTTTATAGAGATATGCCCTACTTACTATTATGCATATCCTAAACAAAGTCTCTTTAAAAGCAATCCAAAAGACTTAATATGAGATATGTTAAAAAAAGAAAGCTAGTCTTAATTATATAAGAATTTAGGGTTGTTCAGCTTATGTTAAGCTAGTTAACACTAATAAACTGGATATAAGATTAGAAAAGGGTCGATTCATTAGGTATCCTAAAGACAATTTATGATGTTACTCCCTTCTGATCAAAAAATTTTGATCAGTAGGTATACACACTTCTTAAAAGAAGAGTTCTTACAAAAAGGTGATGCGAAAAGAGAAATTGAGCTTAAGAAAGGGTCCTTAGAAGCTCAAACCAATGAGACTGATACTAAACCATCTAATCAATAAACATTAGTTCCAATTCCAGCTCCAATTAGAAAATCTTCTAGAGTATCGTGACCTTTAGAGTGATACAAACTTCTTCATAAGTGTAAGCATGACTCTTACTTAATAAGAGAGGTAGATCATGGTGATGATCAGAAAAGTTATAAGGAAGTAATCCTGGATAAAGATTTAAGTAAATGGTTAGAGGCGATGGATTCTAAGATATAATCCATATATGCTAACAAAGTTTGAACACTTATTAATCTACCAAAAGGAATTGTTCCTATTGTGTGCGAGTAGATCTTCAAGAAAAAGATTGGTAAGAATGGTAAGGTAGAGACCTATAAAGCATGGCTAGTTACAAAGGCGTATACTAAAAAATAAAGGTTAGATTATGAGGATACCTTCTTGTTTATAGCTATTATTAAATCTATCCGAATTATGCTAGTCATTGCTATATACCACAATTATGAAATCTGGCACATGGATCTAAAAACTACATTCTTCAATGAGTATCTTGAGAAAAATATTTATATGCTGTAATCTATTGGTTTTGTATCCACTGTAGATAGAAATAAGGTATTTAAGTTACATTGATCCATTTATAAATTAAAGCAAGCTTTTTGTAGTTAGAATAAATGATTTGATGATGTGATCAAATCATTTGACTTTGAACAAAACCTAGATAAACCTTGTATTTATAAATGGGTTAAAGATTATGCCATTATATTCCTCATATTATATGTAAATGATATATTATTAATGGATAATGATATTGGTATAATGACGGAGGTAAAAATTTGGTTGTCTAAAACGTTCTCTATGAAAGATTTAAGAAAAGTGACTTATGCCTTTGGAATTCACATCTATAAAGATAGAGTAAAGAGGATAATAAGATTATTTGAAAAATTTTACAAAGAAAAAATATTGAAAGGTTTAGCATGCAGAACTTTAAGATATATCTCTTGGACTTCAATCATGATTTTAATCTTTCTGAAGATATGAGTCCAAAGATCGATGAAGAGGTGTGATAGATATATAATGTACCTTATGCATTGGCTATAGGTAGCTTGATATACACAATACTATATAAACGACTTGATATAGTATATGCTGTAAGTGTGACAAGCTGATATTAGGCTAATCCAAGGAAAAAATATTGGTCAGCGGTTAAAATAATTTTTAAGAACTTAAAAAGGACTAAGGATTTAATTTTGAGTTATAGATGTCAAGAGTTGAACATTTATAGATACTCAGATTTTGATTTTCAGTCATATGTGGATGATAAAAAGTTTACATCTAGTTATATTTTTGTGTGTAATAGAGATGTTGTCTGCTAGAAGAGTTCTAAACAGACAATAACGGGAGACTTCATTATAGAAGTTGAATATATTATCGCTTTTGAAGCAGAAAAAAGAGATTGTTTAGATGCAAAAGTTAGTATCTAAACTTAGTACTGTTCTTAACATGTATTATTCTGTGATAATATTAGAGCCATTGCATATGCTAAGGAACTTAGAGCACACTAGAAGTTTAAACATATTAAGTGCAAATATCTCATTTTGAAAGAGTTCATTGGAGCTGGAGAGACACTTGTACAGAAAACTCCTTTAACGGATAATATAACTGATCCACTGACTAAAGTGATGACACAGAAGCGATTAGACTATCATATTGAGAAGATAAATATACAATGCAACAACGAATAGCTTTAATACAAGTGGGAGATTGTTAGTGTATGCCCTAAAAATCATTTATATTGTTTATTTAAAGGCTTGTGATCTTATATTAAACTTTATTATTATTAAAAGAGTTTGTTCTTTATTTATATATATTTTCTATTTTCTTTATTAATTCCAGTAATAAAATAAAGAATGTATATGAATTATCTTGATAACTACTTTTGATAGTTACACGAATTTATCGAAATCATTTCTTACGTATGTGGTATCGTTTATGCAATTATATGTGACAGGAAATCAGAACCATACATGCAGTGAAAAAATAAATTTTTTTTCGATTTCCTCACAAGATCCATGCGATGAACTTATTGTTTTCAAAGTTATGAATCCGAATATTCATACCTTTCAGTGTTTTTGATGATGAAGAACCACAGAACGCAAATGAACTCTGTGTCTCTACGATAGGCATACAATCGGGATGATGAGAAATGAGTGCTACCTTCCTTAGATGATTACTTTGTGTTCTTTTTATTTATGGTGTTTGTCAAAACCCTGAGACAAACCTGTACGCCTACCCCAAAAACACCAAGAATATAACACTTATATATATACAATATTTAGGTTTAAGGTTGTAATGGGTTTTGGGCTTGACTCAATGGTTTTTGAATTTGGCTTAACTCTTAAATCTAATTGGTTTGACTTTACACAACTTATTAATAAGTTTCGAACTAATGTGTTATTTAGCCCAACTTAATAATAACTTTAGCCTAAAAAAATATTACCACACAAAGTATCTTAAATTAAATAAATTCATCTCATGAATTTGCTATTTCATCATTTTCGATCTAATGTACGACCCATTAGATTTTCGTAATGTTGGTAGTAATACTAAAATCTAATTTTAGTAATACAAATTATGAGTTGTGTCTAACAACACATCATGACTACCCAAATCACGAGAATGTAAGTGGCTCAACATCATTTATATTCGTGATTAGTGTAACCATGTATTTTAATCTTTTTGTCCTGGATATCTTAATTGAATATTAGGCATGAAATGTGTCATCCCTGTAATGTTCAATTATTTGTTTTTTTGATATCTTGAGTATAATTATCTTACTAAATGATATCAATATCACATATCGATTCATTTGAGCACAGCCATGCATTTTATAATCATACCCAATCAAAGGGACCCAAAGATATCACTCCTGTTATATAGGAGGGATAAATCCTATCTTGATCAAGCATATCCCACTATATTATTTATGACATAGCCAAGTATTTTCTTTATAGTCAATCTTATTATAGATGATGCTTGAAAACATTAAAATATATCATTCATAATATTGGGAACCATGATGATCTCAAGTCAAAGGATTATATACATCATTATCACTATAAGAATTACTTATGGCACTCATATAACAATCCATATAGTTTTTCTCATATCGGGTCGGTCCAGTACAATAGTTCACCAACTACTGCTTATGTGTTGACTTTATATCTCATATCATGGCACATCTCATGTTGTCATCAATCACTGCACATATTAGTCTCAATGTATTATTATTACCCTTTCACAATAATACTTGACTAGGGATATTTAAGAATAGTACTTAACTAATTAAGGCTAGGGATAACACCTAGTTCAAGAATGAACTTCTTGATCCAAACGGCCTCCTTTGCTGCATCAAAAATAACAATATACTCAGCCTCTATTGTAGAATCGACTACCGTACCTTGTTTGGAACTTTTTCAGCTAACAGCTCCATTATTAAGGCAAAACACAAAAGATGATTGCGATCGTGAATCATCTTTATCAGTTTGGAAGCTGGCATCAGTTTAACCTCTTGCAACGAGCTCTGCTTCACCTCCATAAATCAGGAAAGTATCCTTAGTTCTTCTTAAGTATTTAAGGATATTTTTCACAACTGTCCAATGACGCTCACTTGGATCAGCTTGATATTAACTCGTTACACTCAAAGTATACAAGACATCAGGATGAGTACATATTATGGCATACATGATAGATCTTATAGCAGACACATATGGAATCTTATTCATGTGTTGTCTCTTCTCTAGTGTTTTAGGACACTGATCTTTGGAGAGAGTTATCTCATGTGACATAGGCAAGAATTCTTTCTTGGATTCTTGTATGCTAAATCTCTTTAGCACTTTATCTATATATGTACTCTGACTTAGGCCAAGCAATCTTCTTAATCTATCCCTATAGATCTTAATACCTAACATATAGGTAGCTTCACCTAAGTCTTTCATTGAAAAGTTTTTTTCAAGCCATACTTTTACAGATTGTAAAGTAGGGATGTCATTCCCAATAAATAGTATGTCATCTACATACAATACTAGGAAGACAATAGTGCTCCCACTGACCCTTTTGTAAATACAAGGTTCATCTTCATTTTTAATAAAATCAAACTCTTTGATTACATTATCAAAACGAAGATTCCAGCTTCAAGAAGCTTGCTTCAATCCATAGATAAATCTTTGTAGCTTGCATACCTTATTAGTATTCTTAGGAGTGACAAAACCTTCAGGTTGTGTCATATACACATCTTTTAAAAGATATCCATTAAGAAATGCAGTTTTGACATCTATTTGCCAAATTTCATAGTCATGGAATACAGCTATTGCAAGCAAAATTCGAATAGATTTAAGCATTACAACCAGAGAAAAGGTTTTAGCATAGTTAATACCATGAATTTGCTTAAAACCTTTAGCAACAAATTGCCCCTTAAAGGTATGTACATTACCATCTATGTCAGTCTTTTTCTTAAAGACCCATTTACACCCAATAGGTTTTACCCCTTCAGGTGGATCTACCAAGGTCCATACTTGGGTAACATACATTCAAGCTATTTCTCAGAGTCTGGCCCCATTACAGCCTCTTGATAGGTTGTAGGTTCATCTTGATCCATGAGTAATACATCACCTTATTAAGTCATGAGAAATCCATATCTCTCTGGCTCATGATGTATTCTACTAGACCTACGCAGAGCTTGTGTTACAGGAGCAGATTCTTGTTCTACAATAACTTGTGAACTCTGCCCAAGTTCCATCTGTATCTCAGT
>JAVXUL010055780.1:0-10419 GCA_035590515.1 Trichilia minutiflora
CTTAACAAAGGGTATGTTAATTTAAATCTTCTTGAATATTTTCAAGAACTTTGAAAATTGCTCTTCACTCTTCTTTTTCTGAAACCTCTGAGGGTATGGTAAAATTATCTTGTGTATTTTAGCCTCTGATTCCACTGGTATAGTCTGGACATTTGGATGCTCCAAATCAACAAAGGACCCATCGTGCTTCCATCAATTGTCTCTTCCATGGTTGAATTTTCTACAGCTGAATGCTCTCCTTCTCTTGCTCTCTCAACTTGTTTCCCACTTCTAAACCCAATAGCCTTACAATGCTCCTTGGGATTTACTCCAGTGTCACTTGGAAACTTTTCTCGTGGCTGTGCTTTTAATTTTGAAGCAAGTTGTCCCATTTGCATCTCCAATGACTTGATTGATACCCTCATATTACTTAAGTTAGTTTTCATACCATCCATACGAGCATCTGTTTGTCTAAATCTAGTTCTTGTTTCTAAAATGAATGTTCCCAATAGATCTTACAAAGATTGCTTCTTCTCAGCTGGTGGTTGAGAGTATCCCGAAGGTGGTTGCAAAGTATTCTTATTATTTGCATAAGATAAATTTTCATGGTTACGTAGACCAGGATGATACATGTTCGATGTTGGATTACCAGGATAGCCAAAATTTCTGTTATTCGAATTGAGCTTGCTCAATGTCTGATTCTTCTCTTAAAACTGAAGTCCCAGCTACAACAGCCAAATCATTAGGCGTCAATTTCTGAGTTGTACATGCTGTGAACTAATTAGATAATGCGACTATTTGAGTAGATATAGAAGTCAACTGGTCTACTTCAAACACACTGACTGCTCTCTTTGTTGAAACCCGATCACTTGGCCATTGATAGCTATTGGATGTCATGTTATCAATAAGAGAAAAAGCCTCTTGAGCTGTCTTGTCCATTAATGCTCCACCTGCTACAGCATCCAAAAGCGTTCTATTCTGTCCATTCAATCCATTGTAGAATAATTGCACTTTCAGCCACTCTTGATATCTATGTTGGGGACACCACTGCAATAGATCTTTAAACCTTTCCCAAGCTTCATACAGTGATTCTAACTCTTGTTGCCTGAAGGTTCCTATTTTAATTCTTAAGATTGCTGTCTTCGAAGGCGGGAAAAACTTTGACAAGAATACTTGTGCCATCTCTTCCCATATAGTAATTCCTCCTGATGGTAAAGTCTATAACCAACTCCTCACCTTGTCCCAGAGCGAGAAAGGGAATAATCTTAGTCTTATAGCATCTTCAGGAACTCCATTCATCTTTATTGTATCATAAATTTCCAAGAACATCGATAGATGAGTGTTGGGATCCACCAGTTATGAGCCTCCAAATTGATTTTGTTGGACTTTACTAATTAATGTTGGATTTAGCTCAAAATTATTTGCATTAATAGTCTGTTGAGCAATCCCAAAGTAGTTCTCGTTCACCACAGGTCAAAACAAATCTTTAATTGTTCTTCTATCCTCTTGATCCTCAGTCATTTTATTTTCCTCTTCTCTTTGGGCTGGTTGAATACCTCTAATTGTACGCTCAATTTTTGGATCAAATTCAGCAATTTCCAA
Organism: Trichilia minutiflora; assembly: GCA_035590515.1. Lineage (NCBI taxonomy): Eukaryota > Viridiplantae > Streptophyta > Magnoliopsida > Sapindales > Meliaceae > Trichilia > Trichilia minutiflora. Next base: position 1,582 of record JAVXUL010055780.1, read on the forward strand.
GATTCTGGTCTAATACATACAACCTGCAAAAATTTTAAAAGTTTCAAGGAAAATTAAAAAAAAAGAAAAGTAAACCTAGATTAAAATTTTTAACTAGTTCCAGAGTAGTATCAATAGAAAATTAAAATACTTTCCCTGCAACGGCGTCAAAAATTTGTTCACATAAATCTTAACGTGCAAATTTATCCGCAAGTGCACGATGTCAAGTTATAGTCCTACGACAAGTAGGATATCATATCCTCAGGGAAGTAACTAAATTTCTTATGATGCCTACAAGTGAACTATCCTAAATTTTATCTAAGTGATAAATAACACGTAATAAAATCTACCTAAACTTAACTTAAAGGACAAACAAAAGTAAACAATAATGCCATACTCTCAAAGTCTGAAATTTAAACAATACAAGTCTAGAGAACTGATTTCATTTATTATTCACACTCCATGTTATCTGCTCATTTAATCCCTTATTGATTGAATGTTCATAAAACAAGAACATAATTACTCAACTCTCTCTCCCAAGACAAGTGATTCTATTTCTAAGTTTAAGTGTAATATTCCTAACACATGTTAAATCAAGAAATGCATTACACACCACTCTATTCTATTTGTTTTCTAGAAGTTCAATTGTTTCCCAACTAATTGATGATTCTAGATGTATTGTTCATTATTAATTTAATCCCCCCTTTCCCAAGCGTAAGGATCAAATCTAAATTCATTTAATTCATGACCAGTGAAATTGAAATCATGAAACACAGAACAACACAAATAAACATAAAATCAATCCTTTATCATAAACATTTAGCATTCAACATGGAGTCCACAATAAACTACATCAATTCTCTAGGCTAAAGATTTAGCCTAATATGGTTTTGAAAATATCTATAACAAATATAACAAGTCTCATGGTTTTCATAAATAAAAAAAGAATACAAGAATAAGAAAGCAAATCTTTAAATCTTCTGTCTTTAATCTTGGATCTCTTTGCCTTCGTGTTCATTCCCGAGTTGAATTGAGTGTTTCTAACCTCTAAGAATGTGCAAAATCGGCCTTCATTCCAAAATACCTTTTTCCTTTTATATCCAAGCAACCTAGGTTAGAAAAAAGGTAAAGAATGAAAAGAGGGACACTAAAACACATCATCCAGTGTTGCTGGCGCTACAGCGGCTCGATGCAGTGCCAACTCCTCTGTTTTCTGAGTTTGGGCGCTACAGTGTCAACACCTCTATTTTTTTGCACTATTTTTATGTTTTTGTCCTTGTTTTGATGATGCTAAGGACTTCAAATGGACTCAATGTCTTCATAAAAGTTGTATATCTTTAAGTCTTCTTTCTAACGAATCTTGAATCATAAAAATCGAATAATTATAGTAAAAGTTATGTCTAATTTATAAAAACTGCACAAAATGACTCCTTAATGCACATTTTTCCAATTTTTGGGATTTAAGCCCTACAACACCAAAACAACCACAAATGCATTAAAATAACTTAAAATAACTCAAAAACAAGCAAAATGTAAGTTAAAAAATCTTATAAAAATTTATATAATCAACAATCGTAATGGCATGACAACTATGTATAATGCAAGCACAATTACATGTACAGTAAAAATACAAAATTATCGATGTACCCTTAGAATCTAGGCACGGGGCTTATAAATCTACCCCCCTTAAAAGAATTTTATCCTCAACGTACCTTAGTCTTGATAAAGGTGAGGATACTGACATTGTATTTAAAGCTCGGGTTCCTACATTATCTCCTCAACAGTATCACTTCTCCATAAAACCTTTACCATAGAAATAACTTTACTCCTCAATATCCGCTCTTAACAATTAAGTATGGCCACCAGCTGTACTCACACTTCAAATCCTCTCTCAAATCAATAGGAGGTAAACCAATAACATGAGAGGGGTCAAGCACATACTTCTTCAATATAGATACATAAAAAATATCATGAATCTTTTGCATAACTGGCGGTAGCTTTAACCTGTATGCTACTGGATCAATTCTCTCAATAATTTTGAAAGGTCCAATAAACCTTGGGTGAAGCTTCCCTCGATTCTGAAATCGAATCACCCCTTTCCAGGATGATAACTTCAAAAATACCTATTCGTCTACATCGAACTTTAAATCTCTTTGTCTGTTATTGGAGTCTATCTTGAGCTACCTTCAATCTCTCTCGGATAATCCTCACCTTCTCAATGGTGGCTTCAATTAACTCAAAATTGTTTAGTTTCCTTTCGCCTACTACATCCCAGCATAAAGGAGTTCTACACCTTCTTCCATAAAGAGCTTTATATGGTGCTATTCCTATGTTGGACTGATAACTGTTGTTGTAGGCGAACTCAGCCAATGGAAGATACTAATCCCAGTTTCCTTGAAACTCTAATACACACCCTCTTGACATATCTTCTAATGTCTGAATGGTCTTCTTTGACTATCCATCTGTTTGAGGGTGGAATATAAAACTGAAGTTTAATCTCGTACCCATAGCTCTTTGAGACTAAGCCAAAATCGAGATGTAAAACGGGGATCTCGATCTGACACAATTATCATAGGTATACCATACAACCTTACAATATTTGTCGCATATAGTCTTGCTAGCTTTTCAACTGGATACTTAGTGCTGATGGATAAGAAGTGTGCAGACTTAGTCAATCTGTCCACAATCACCCATATTGCATTATGTCCAGCTTGAGTACGTGGTAGTCCCACCACAAAGTCTATGGTAATATGTTCCCATTTTCATTCTGGTATGGATAATGGTTGGAGTGTTCCTGTTGGCTTCTGATGTTCATCTTTAACTTATTAACATATCATACATGTGGTAACAAATTATGCTATATCTCTCTTCATTTTAGATCAATAATAGCTCTCTTTGATGGTTCTGTACATTTTCGTGCTACCAAGATGCATTATTAAAACTGAACAGTGAGCTTCTTTCAGGATGGCATTCCTTAGTTCATCATCTAAAGGTATACATACCCTACCTTTAAATGTTAGAATTCCATCCTGAGAAATATAGAATTCTTTAACATTACCATCTATTATTCTTTAATAAGCTTTCATTAACCCTGAATCCTGCATCTGCCTTTCTTTTATCTATTCCTATAGAGTCGGTCTCATGATGAAATTGGTGAATATCGAATCATCTTGACTGCACTCCAATATCACTCCCAGACTCTTCAATTTTAATTTCAGTAACAATGAGAGGATGCTGACCAAATATATGCCACTGTTATCGAAGATTTTCTGCTTAAGGCATCTGTCATCACATTGGTTTTTCCTGAATGGTAGTTAATCATCAAATCATAATCCTTGATGAGTTCAAGCCATCTTCTCTACCTCAGGTTCAATTCCTTCTGAGTAAGCAAATACTTCAGACTCTGATGGTCAGTAAAAATCTGACACCTTTCTTCGTATAAGTAATGTCTCCAAATCTTCAGGGCAAAAACAACTACAACTAATTCTAAATCATGAGTTGGGTAATTCTCCTCATACTTCTTGAGCTGCCTTGAAGCATAGGCAAGGCAACTACCTTCCCATTCTGCATCAAAACACAACCTAGCCCTTATCTGAAGGCATCATTGTACATATCCCTCTTCAAGAATAGATAGTGTTAACATCGGAGCTGAGATAAGACGACTCTTTAATTTCTGAAAACTCTGCTCACATTCCTCATCCCATTCAAACTTAATATCTTTCTTCGTTAAGCATAACAGTGAAGCAAATATCAGAGAAAAACCCTCAACAAACTTTCTGTAGTAATCTATCAATCCCAGAAAACTTCTGATCTCATTAACAATTCTTGGTCTCTCCCACTATACAATAGCTTTTACTTTTCGAGGATCAATAAAAATCCCTTCTCTTGAGACTACATGTCCTGAGAATACCACTTTTCGAAGTCAAAACTCACATTTCGAAAACTTACAATATAGTCTTCTCTCTCTCAGCGTCTGCAATACAATTCATAGATGCTGAGCTGTTCTTTCTTAGTCTTCGAGTAAACCAGGATATCATCAATGAAGATAATCACAAACTTATCGAGATAAGGATAGAATACTCGATTTATGAGATCTATGAATGTGATTGGGGCATTAGTTAATCGAAACGACATTATAAGGAACTCATAATGACCATAGCGTGTCCAAAAGACTGTCTTAGCTATATCACACTCCTTAATCTGAAGCTGATAGCATCCCGATCTTAAATCTTAGCTATATCACACTCCTTAATCTGAAGCTGATAGCATCCCGATCTTAAATCAATCTTCGAAAATACACTTGTCCCCTACAACTGATCAAATAAATCATCAATCCTGGACAGTGGGTACTTATTCTGGATAGTGACCAGATTTAGCTATTGGTATTCTATACACAATCGTAAAGTTCCATCGTTCTTCTTAATAAACAACATCAACGAACCCCAAGATTACATACTTGATCTGATAAAACCCTTATCAACTAGCTCTTGAAGCTACACCTTCAATTCTTTGAGTTCAGTCGGTGCCATACGGTAAGGTGGCATCGAAATTGGCATAATACTTGGAGCTAAATCAATACTAAAATCAAACTCTCGCTCTGATGGCATTCCGACTAACTCTTCTGAAAATACATCTGAGAACACTTTCACGACTGGAACTTGCTCAATTTTATACTCAAAAATCGTTGCATCCATAATATGTGCCAAATACCCTTGGCACCCTTTCCTTATTAACCTCTGAGCTTCCATCGCACAAATTAAATTACTAAACAAGATATTCCGCTCACCTATAAAAACTATCTTTAATCCCCCAGGTCCTCTAAACATAACTTGATTAGAAAAGCAATCTACTGTTGCTCGATGTCTAGATAACCAATCCCAATATTGCATCAATATTCTCCATTCTCAAAGGAATCAAATCAGCTACTAGTTCAACTCTATTTATCATTACCATACAGTCTCTGAACACAGTCTTCCTCAATAACTTTTGGCCCAACGGAGTATGAACTATTATTTTTTGATCTAGGAATGACAATAGGACACTAGTATGAGGCGCTAAAGCAGTATTGATAAATGATCTATTAGATCCCGGATCTATCAATACATAAGTAGGTTGGTTGAATATAGTAATCATACCGATTAGCATATTTGGGTTAGACTGAGACTACTCATGATTCAAGGTAAATATCATGGTCTGAACTCTATCTTGGGTTTTTTGAGCACCACGGAATGCTACTAAGGAACTACCCACACTTGATCTTCTACTTGTAAAACTGTAGGCTGCTCAACTGATGGATGTTGTTGAGGTGCAAGATACTGACTTATTTGCCCACCTCATTATACTCTACTTAACTTAGGATAGTACATCTTAATGTGCCCTGCCTCTCCACCATGGTAGCATACTAGCGGTTGGTGACATGAACCTATGTGTTGTCGTCTGTAATTTATACACCTGTCCATATTCTAACTCTGTCTTATTCCTTGAGTCTATCCATGAGCTGATGACCTAAATCTCGAGGATCTCTGACTTTGGGAAGAATGTGAAGAAACACTGGCAAGACTAGTAGCAGAGGCACCACTAGATGAACTGCTGTTATAGCTCTCCTTGGAGGGAGAGCCAACCTGTATACTCAAATCTCTCCTATTTTGAAACTGACTCCTCAATCTTATTTCTCTTGCCAACTTCTCAGCTCGAATGGCCATTTGAATCATTTCTTTGTACCCCTAAGTCCCTAACAATGACATCTTTTAATGGATCTCGAATATCAGACCCTCTTCAAACTTGGCACATAGGTTCTCGTCATTAATAAATTTTGGCATAAATTCCACCAACTCTCTTAACTAAGTCTCATATTCTGTCACTGTCTTACCCATCTGCTTCAGTCAAAGAAACTCCTGTTTCTTCTAATTACAATGAAAAGGGTTAAAATATTGGTCTTGAAACTCTTGCACAAAGTTATCCCAGGTTAGTTGTGCTGAGGCCCTCGCTTGTACATTTGCCCACCAAGTCGTTGCACTACCTTCTAACAATCGGACAACCACTTTTAACTTGCACTTATCTTTGATCTTCATATTATTTAGGCTACTCTCTAATTCCCTAAGCCATCGATTAGTCACGATCGCGTCTGTGGTACCTTCAAATGGTTCACTTTCCAACTGCTGTACTTCTTTAATCAACTTGGATAATTTTAGAGTCGATCTGGATGCTTCTGTAGCTTGAGCATTCCAATAGGCCATAAAGGCAATCCACGCTTCAAGAGTCAAAGACTGAGGTATTCCCATGCCCGGTTGCTGGTATTGAGACGGAGAAGTTTCATGCTATTCCTTAGGTTTAGGCTGAGGCATATACGACTTAGCCTCTTTTTCTTCAGGCACCATTTCTCTCCTCGGTCTACCATGACCTCTTTTAGGTCTCGAAGACATAATTGCTACAAAAAGAACACAAAGTTCAAATATACGCATTTAATTTGGTGGTGATACTTTCTATGACTCGACTCACTTAGTCCACTGAAAAACTTTTAAAACTCATAAAATCATGCAGAAGATTTTAAAATATAGTTTAAAAATCAAGTTTGGGTGTTTCCAAAGCTGTTTTAAAATCAAAAACTCTAATACCAATAAAATTATCACGCACTAACCCGTGGATCCCACACGTGATAACCGCCACAGACTTTCAGGATGTATCCAATCACACAAAATACACCCTGTAAGCCTGTAAGACATTTACAAAACCTATATCGATAGTAAATAAAACACTTTTAATAATTTTTCTCCCAAACAGCCAAACTCCGAATCATTTCAAAGCAATCCACAAATACTTCAAAATATATATATATATATCAATCCATAGAGTGTTTATTAAAATATGAATATGTGAGAATCAATCTATCCCAAAATAAAATCCAAATATTTCTTATAAATTCTCTTAATATTAAATAAAAGATCCATAAACAATATAAAATGGATAGCAGACTCCAGTGGACTAAAGACAAAATTGAGGGAGTCGACTTATTATATACCTGATAGTCCCTTAACTTCGAAGAATCACCACCACTGCTCGCTGCTAACTAACCAAATCTAAAACTGGAGAGTGAAGGGGAGGGGTTGAGTATAGGGAGTATACTCCATGAGTTAACTAAAAGTAAACATAAATAAATAATACTTAATTTATAAATATAAAAGAACAATTAAAATACATTAGATACAGTCGATGAAAATCAATTCTTTTAGTTCAAAACCTCAAATCATATATCGAAAATCAATAGACTGGCTGCCTTTCTTGGAGATTACCCTGGTCCTAAACATCCCGAGATCGTTAGTGGATTTTATATGTAATAAAATCATGCTACTTATAAAAACAGGTTTTTGAATGCAGAAAGTAAACGATGCAAGGTTTGATTAAATAAAAATGAGCTTGTCATTGACGTTCACCTCGGATTAACCACGGGGTGACATCCGTGACTAATCCAATGAGACTCATAGGTATTTAAATCCCATCACATCATCATAATAATACATCCATATATCACCCCCACCTGTGAAGTCTCCACTCACCTAGGCGACTTCTCCATAAAGCTGACCCTAGATTACCTCCCCTGTACTTACAGTAATCAATCATGGCTCTTATGGCCGTCATCACCAAAATGTATATCAATATCCACATGTCACATATATCCAACATGATATCAAGAAATCAAAAACATTTATATATTACCATATCCATCAAATATAACTCATCTTGGCCTCCGAAAATAAATGCGTAAACATAATCATCACAAATTGTGGATATCTATATATAAACAAGTATGTGTAAAACGAAAGCAATATACATAAAGATTATTTAAAAACATATCAAGTGTTCACATAATAATATTCAAAAGTATTTTAAATTAATAAAAATATAAAAATATTCACTCATTACTTAGGGAGGGTATACACTTCCTAATTCCTCTTGTTTCTCAGATTAGTACGCAGATTCCACGTTCTCGCACTATCGCTTAAATGCATATACCAAAATCATATCAATATACATCTCTAAAATGAGAATACGACGCGAAATGCATGATATACATGATAGTCTAGGTTTCTTAAAGTTGATAATTACACGGAATTGGGTAAAATCCTCGATATTTACCTAATTATATAAATAATATTACTGTGAACCCACATTGCTACTAAACTAGCTTATTACGACTCGATTTTGTGATTCTAATAGGTGACCCCACACACTCGTCAGAACAGTAACTCGATTACTGTTCACGCCAAACTAAAATCTCTAAAATAGTATTTTTAACTTCCTAGCCAGTTACCTGACTTCACTACAGCCTAATTAACGCATAAAACCTAAATATACGTGATAAATCTAGTCGAAATCCCCCCGAATAAACAGTAAAACCCATACGAATAAAAATTGATAAAAGCGAAATAAAATATGCAAACTAGTGAGGAATGACGCTACGAACCTCGTGGTATCATTGATTTTTTTCGATTTTGAACAGAAGTAAAAAACCCCCAAAATTTTCTCCTGAAATCCTAGATGCACTTTTTGTTCTCCACACTTCTTTTGTCAAATTGACACTCCTGGATAGATAGACACGAGGAATGTGATTGGTAGACGAAGAAAAATTGAAATTTGGGTAAAATATGGTAAACTTAGAGAGAGAGAGGGAGAGAACGACGTGAGAGAAGGAGAGGAGGAAAAGAGAGGGAAATGTGGGAGAGGAGGCTCAGCCCTCCTTTTTATAAACTTAAGGGTGAAATTATCATTTTGCCCTTAAGTTTTCTTAAAGAGAAGCTTCTACAATGAGGGCAAAATCATCATTTCACGTTGATTCGTTCGAACGAATTGGCCACTTCGATC
>JAVXUL010055791.1:0-10419 GCA_035590515.1 Trichilia minutiflora
ATCAAGCTCTCTTACGGATATTATTTATTCTTTATCAAAACAAATCCATGCATAAGGATATTGGATTCTTATTGCATTCTCATTAAAAATAAACTCTTGACATTAGTTATTTGTATTTTCTCAAAGCATAACATCAAAGAGAGAACTTCATTATCCATTTATTTTGAGATATTCAAAAAGGGGTGTAATATTTCATTTCATCTTGATTATTCTTATAGCTCTGAAAGTGAAAGAGAAGGATTCTCTTTCTTGATTTTTTAATTATAAACTCTTTAGAGAGTGGATTGTAGTGCTTTGAAGGTGAACATGTAAAATCTCTAGTTGTAGATTTGGTGTAAAGGCTTTAATTAGTGAAACCTTCAAAAGGGTCTTAAAAAAAGTGAATGTAGGCTTGGTTTAGCCAAACTATTATAAAAATTGGTGTCCTCTCTTGTTTTCTTTCTCTCGTTAGATTGTGTTTAATTGTTTGAATTCGTTATTAAAGCACAAATTGTTCACAAATCTATCTTATTAAATTTAAAAGTTTGAAAATCCAATTCAAACCCAACAACAACAACACACCACCACCACCACCACCACCCCACCCCTAAAATTACCGTAGTGAGATTTTAGCTTTAATTTCTTTAATAGAAGGAATTTGGAGTAAGCAAGATAAAGAGAATTCGTACACCAAGACTTTAGTTATAGAAAATGATCAAAGCCTTCTAAATTTAATTTTAACAAGTTGTCAACCTACTAGAAAAGGTTTTGGTCAAATTCATAAACCATAATTGCAAATAAAGTTATTACAAATCATGAGAAAGTTTGAAAGCTTATTTGTTATAATCCAAGTGAATGACAAATGTTTGTTTTTATTAATTTCCTTTTAGCCTTTATTTTATTTAAATTGAAGTTATAATGGGTTGGATTATTGTTTATTTAAGTCCATTTGGATCTGTTTTCATAAGTCTAAATTAAAGTGTTTAGTGAATGTATAATCATAGTCCATATTAGATAAGAATATGCATAATTAGAAGAGAATTAGGATTATTAATTAGAAAAAATTACGATTGGTAATTAAAAGGGAACAAAGATTGTAACCTCTATATAAAGAGGCTAACTCTATTGTAAAAGACAAAGAGAATTTATAGTTTTTTAGATTAATCAAATTGAGAGATTCCTTTGGTTCTTCAAAAAAAATCTTTGAACTTATCAAATTTATTAATTTATAGCATTAAAACCCTTAATTATATCTTTAATTCTTTATATTCACTAGATTAAGTTTTTCTATCTTGAAATACCTTTGATTCATGATTCTTTATAACTATTGAGTCAAGATTTTTTAATTTTAAAATTTAATTCGTTATTTTGAAAAATGATTCTTTTTTTTTTTTGTAGATCAGGAAACCCACGCACCCAACCATCACTACGCCATCCAACCGAACACGGGACGAGGCCAACACCCCCTTAGGGTGGTGCAGCGCAAGCGCAGATCACGAGGCATCCGACCTTAGTCTATGTGACGCATGTGCAGGGACCACCCGTAGTGGTACCAAGCACGCGGAGGAAAACCCCGGCTGCCCCAGACTCTTACAAGGAATGGCAACATGGGGAATCGGACACAGGACCGCAGCGCAAACGCAGATCGATTTCCCATGCGCAACACCATCAGGCTATACCCCTTGAGGGCGAAAAATGATTCTTATTTGATTGTTGGGTTTGAAGTATTTACTCTTAAGGCTTGTATCAACCTTTTTTTTTTTTTTTTAAATATTCCAACCTTTAACATTTTATTAATATAAGAGAGATGGTATGATGTATGTCCAAGATATTAGTTCTTATATTTTTGTTTGTTGCTAATAATATGATACTTATAGCTTGAAAATTACATTTGATAATATAAAAAGACACACTTTGTGTTGTTGATAATGTTAGAACTTTATATGATATATATACATATATTAAATTAATACTTTATGTTACATATCTTCCTCATTAATATTCAAGTTTAGTAGATATGGATCTTAGTATTTTTGTAATATAATTTATTATTTTCTTTCATTAAAAAAAAAGTACCAACATATTCTTCATTATCTAATCTTTAAATTTAAGCAAGGGTAATTATTGAAGTGATTATTTCCAATAAAATAAATTTAAAAATTTTTACTTAAATTTTATAAAAAAATATAAATAATTAAGAAAAATGATAAATATTCTCCTATAATTTTAAGAAATTATAAAATTTTTCAACTTTTTTTAAGTGCAAATGCTCTAAAATTTAAAACTGATGATAAATATTCTTATAATATCATTTCATTAATTAATTTATATTTTTTATGATATAATTACTCTTAATTTTTATAAAAGCATGCTTCAAACCATAGGAAAATAATAAGAATTATATCATAAAAAAGATAAATTAACTAATAAAATAATACTATAAAACTATTTATTATCAGTTTCAAACTTTTAAGGAAGTATTTATCACAAAAAAAGGTAAAAATATCTATAATTTTCTAAAACTATAGAGTGATATATGTCATTCCCCCAAAAAGTTATTTAGTTTATATAAAAATATTATATATGAGTTTAATACAAAATATTGATGTTGTGGTGGTTGTTGTCATCGTGGTCGTCATTGTTATTATTATTTTTATTATTCTATGTTTCATTATTAACAATATGATATTTAAAACTTCAAAATTCTATTAATAACAACAATATTGATGTTGTGGTGGTGGTGATTGTCGTCGTTGCTGTGGTTGTTATTATTATTATTATTATTATTCTATGTTTAGTTTCTAATAACATGATAATTAAAACTTCAAAATTCTATTAATAACATAAAAAAGATATGTCTTACATTATTGATGAATGTTACAAATATTATTATTATTATTATTATTATTATTACATTACAATAATTTAATAATTTAATAACCATTAAAAATACAATAATTTACATAAGAAAATAAGGCATTACGGATCCTATGGTTTTAAAAGTATAAATACGATGGGACATAATAAATATATAGTTTTAGTTATTAAATTATTGTATTTTTAATAGTTGAATAACCTAATATGTCTAATTATTATAAATAATGAATATATAAGATAAAAATTTTAATTATATATATATAATTTTTAAAATAATAAAAATATTAATCTCTTACTTTCATAATAATACATCAAATCGATTGAACTATATATCTTAAATAATATTAATATATCTAGATTAGATTGATAAACTCAATCTTTATGACTCATCAATCATTTTAAGCTTTACTTATTTTTATTTGTAAAATGGGTTGGACACAAAGGAGATGACCAAGAAAAAATGGTTTGAATAAAAGCTCAATAGGGATTCATTTCATCACAAAGAGAAATCAAATCAAATGAATAAATAAATAAATGAAGAAGAAAGAAGATGCTATTGGTATTCCTTTCCTATTCCTATTCCTATTATTATTGCATTCATGCAACAAAAACAAATCTCTAGATTCATTTTCTCTTTAGAAAATATCTTCTTCTTCTCCGTCCTCGTTAGTCAACAATATTTCCTATCCTTTTCTCTCTACCTAACCCGACCCTGTTGTTGCCTTATTATACTTCTCCACTCAACTACCCCTTTCTTTTTTTCCACTTTTATTTAATTTTTGGGCTCTTGAAATTTCTATTACATTTAATAATCCTTATGATAGTTACTTGTTATAATATTATATATGCATGAATCACATTCTTACAAACACTTTAAATATGATATGATGGGTAGAATGAGGTGAAGTGAAGAAATAAAAATAATAACCCAATCAATGGTGTCATAAAAGAAGAGCACATGCAACCTTTAGAATGTATGTACTAACATACGTACACCCAAAATACATAGAACAATGTGACCATAACTAAGATACCCTAAGAACCATAGTACATAATCAAATTCTATTTCTTCACGACTCATTACAATAATAATATTATAATAAGATAGGATTATAATGTCGGATTATAGTAATATTTAATTAATTTTCATAATATTCTTGGAATTTGATCATAACATAGGAGGAGTAAATCATACCCTCTACTCATTCTTAATTGGGTGTACGTGGGAATTGATTTAATTTTTAAAATATTTGGAGTAAGCATATCCTTCTTCTTAAATAAAATAGTTTCGTTTAATTTATAAATAATTTAATATTTTATAATATAAAATAATATTAAAGATTTTTTTTTTTGTACTAATTAATTTAAGAACATTGTATAGTTGTCTTATATTTTTAATATTATTATGAAGTAAAAACTTTGAATTGTCCGAATTTTGAGTTATTTATTATGAGTGGTAAATGCTTTGTCATATATTTTTTTATTTCATTTTTCATAAAATAAAAATATATATATATAAACAATTAATTAGAACTTAAAGAGGTGACAAAAATATTATCATAAATTAATTAATTCATAATAATAAGAAGGGAGAATCTCAAATTCTTCTTAAAGTTTGTCTAAAAAACAATCATCCCTTTTTTTATTGCTAGTAAAATCTTAATAATTTATTTTTTATAATTAATGATCTGAATTTTATCAATAATAAAAAAAGGTGATTGTTTTTTTAGATAAATTTAAGGGAAATTTGGAATTCCCAGTAGTAATAAGAATAATATTTCATTATCATGACTTTGTAAGTCTTTAAAAAATAATATATCACTATAATTCCATTCTATTTCTTTTTTTAACTAACCTATTGGGATTTTCAAACCATGGCCTATTGGATATACACGTGTCATTCACATGAACCACGAACAACGGAATGATTGGGTTGAACTAACCACGTCAGCAAAAGTGGGACGGATCTCCTCCCCATTTGTGAGCAGATCAACGGTGAGGATCTCATCTCCAAAACCTTTTCTCTTTCCGTTTCATTTCATCAACACCTGACTTCAAATCTCCACCGTCGGATGTGCCCTTCACAAAATATAAAATTACATAAAGATGTATAAAACTTTTCCTTTTTTTTTTAATAAAAAAATAATAAAACAACCTTACAAAAGACAAAGGGACGAGCTTGCTTCGTTAATTTGTGTTTGCAGTGGAGAGAGACAGAGGGGAGAGAAACGGGGAGGGAGAGAGAGAGGGCGGAAGAGAGGGACAATGAGTGAGACAGAGTTTTGCTCGTCTTTGTAGTTATCACGGATACTTTGTTCCTGTGGCTGAGGGTTTCCGGTTCTTGCAGTGAACTCATTTACTTAATTTTCGTTTTTACCAGTGAAAATTTTTTGAGTTTTCCGGTGAATTTCCGGTTGAATGAGGGAGAATTTAACCGTTTGATCCTCTGTGATCGCGGATAATTTCGATTTGTTCTATCAAGGTCGTGACGTTTTTTATTCGGTTTAGTTTGATTCGAGTTGATGATTTTTGAATATCAATGTTGAACTAAGCAAAAAATTTTCTCGATAATTTTTTATTAAAATTTGAAAATGTTGATTTTTAACGGCTATTCATTTCAATGGTAATTTCTTTGATTAATCGTGCGTCTTATTCGGAATATTGAAGTGTTTTGATTGACTCAAATAAGATTAGTGACGTTGGATACGCTAAGTAGAGAAACTGGGAGGACCTCTTTTTGTTGTTATTGATTATGCTTCAACTTTTTCGGCAAGTTTCTGAGTTTTGTTGATTAAATCAGAATTTTGAGATTAATGGTTCTGAATTTATTTATTTCTTAATTGTCTTTGATTTTTCTGATATAGTGGTTACTGCGGCAGGCTTTAACCACTTGCAAAGAGCTTCACTTGCAATCCTTTTTCAACCCATTTTTGGCTTCAACAAATCATCTTTGCCCATCAAAGACCGGAAAAAATTCCTGGATTCATAGTTTGTTTTGGCTAAAATGGCAGTTTCTTTGAGTCGATTTTCATACTGGTTATTGGGTGGTAACAAAGAAAAAGAGCCTGTTCCAAAAGGTTCTTCTATAAATTCCTCATCTTCCAATGAACGGACTTTTGGTGATACTATGAGATGTCCATCAACTAGAATAGCTTCAACACCGAGAAAAGTTAGGAAAAAATGGCAGAGTAGGGAAGAGAGGAGGATGGACAGGGATTTTGATGTTGTGTTAGTTCCATCAGACGGTGGTGTTTGTTCATCTGCGTCTGAATCTGACGACTCCGATTGGTCCATTGGGTGGTTAGAGCCTCATGGAGCCGCTTTTCAGAGTGATGATGAGTCTGATAATAGCTTTGCAGTGTTGGTTCGTTGTTATAAGACCGGTTGCAAGGGGTTGGCAGAGGGTTCTAACAACCAGATGTTGAATGCTATCAAGAATCTACCACTTGAGTTCGCTCTCGGTAAGTGCTATTTCTATCGTAAATCTCTTTTTTATGGAATCTTCGGTTTTTGAGTTATGTAATTTCTTTTTATTTCTTAATGGAGTTAAGCTTGTATGAGTTGTTGATTGTCTCAAATCTCAAAGATCTGAAATCATTTTATGTCTATGTTCAATCATGGTTACTTTGTACCAATTTATGCCTCATTGTTAAAGTTAATATGATAACTGATGATTCAGTTGGCGCGTGTGAGTGCAACACTATTAGCATCTTTGGGGCTTGATAACTATTGATGCAATAAGTACTTGTGCAATTCTCCTATGTCCTCTATAACTAACTGGATGCATATTTCCTGTAACTTACTTATATCCTGTGCTACAACATGGCAATGTCATTTACTAAATAGCACATTGCCAGGAGTTGGGAGTCGTGAGGATTCAGTTATGGTAACATAGTCAGAAAAACGAAACCTGAATTACGCAATACCAAATGAAATATGTGGTCACGATCTCATGTTCATCAAGTACCAAGATCTATTCTTGCAATATCGGTAATTGCTTCTTTATAAATGACTGATAAATTGGGGCATAGAATTTCCACTCTACAGAGATTCAGTAAGTTGTCTGCAGTGAGTTTGAAGGACCATGCTGCCTCATGGATGAAATTTGATGGAAGACTTATGCTTGTATGTCTGACGCATGTGAGCACTTGTAAATGGAGCAGTTAGATTCACCACACTCTAGAATAGATTACTGTAACTTGGCAACTAAGATGTCTTAATCGTTAGTTTGCCTTGTTGAGTGACTTAAATCTATACTTCTTTATTTTGTATAAACTGCAATTGTTTCATTTAGTTTACCTTGTGTGTTTGAATAGTTTCAATCTGCTGCATCTACAATGATGAAGTAGATCTCTGTATGTCTCCTTATTGGCATAAATTGTGCTGATTGCTCATTGCACCTTGGTTGGATGTGCAGAGGAAAACAAATTGGAGCAGTGGCTTTCTTCTCTTCAGAACTTCT
Source organism: Trichilia minutiflora (assembly GCA_035590515.1). NCBI lineage: Eukaryota > Viridiplantae > Streptophyta > Magnoliopsida > Sapindales > Meliaceae > Trichilia > Trichilia minutiflora. The sequence goes on from JAVXUL010055791.1 coordinate 7,319, forward strand.
GAACCCTACTATTATAACTATTCATGGAATGGCTGTTCTGAATTGGTTCTTCATTTGCTGATACATGTGAAGAACCAAATCAGTTACAATAAGAGATAAGGAAATAAAGTTATAAAAATTGAATTTTGAGGAGGACATCTAATTCATAGGATCTGCATCAGTTTATTCAGTAGAAGCGCAGAGGATCAACATCCCTTGAGTTGAAGTTAAAATCTGCTGGGTTTTAGCTTAGATAGAAGGTGCGTCAGACGTTTCCCAGTTCATCTCACATTTTATTAGTCATTCTTCTGCGGTTAGTGTCTGATAGCCAGATCAACCAATTCGGGAAGCCTGAAATGTGCTATAAATTCTTTTTGTAAATAATGATATGGTGAATATGTGAAAAAATATCTATGTAATTAGCTTGGTACTACTGTAAATAATCCTTATGTTTAGCATGGGCAATTCAGTTGAGAGCCGACCCATTAACTGCTTAATATACACTTCGATGTTTCTGCTTGATTTTCTTGGACTCATTGAACTCACTTTGTTACTCTTGCTAGAAATCAAGTCCAATCCAACTTCTCAAGGTTTGCTACACCTATGATTGTTTTGTGTGTAAATTACTGGTTATGATGCTACTCTTATCGTTTAGGGAAAAGAAAATCATCAGAATTAATTGCATTGTTGTGCCCCACATTCAATTTTGTCACCTTACTGGCAACTATTCAAATAAGGCAAAGTGTAGTTGGAAACTCTATTCAATAAAATCCCACTTGAGAATCGAAAAAGATAAAACTATAGGAAATATATCTATTGAGGGACAGTATCTGGAGAGGATAGTCTTGCCAGTAAGCCCAATGTGTAGGAGGTCTCCATAACTCCTGTTTGCTCAGTGTTGTTTTGATGATTTGTTTCCTGTTTGTTATTTTGACAGAGAATAGTCCCCAATTGTTCTCTTTCACTTAGCAGGTGAAAGAAAGTTGATTGCTTTCTCCTTCTCGAGTGGGGTTTCTTTACACAGTTGATAGCTGCGTTTATAACATTAAATGTTTGGTTCAGTGATCACGTGTTGTTTAATGAAGTTTGTTGCAGCCAGAAAGTGATTTTATCAAATTTTGAAATGAATGTTGGTGGCTTCTTTGTTTACATTCATTTTTCTTCTCTTTACTTAAAGACAATTGGAAATTTGGAATGGTCAAAAAATTCGGCTCTCCAGAAATTTAGGCTGCCTCTTCTATTATTTTTCAATTGGTTTTTGTGTAAGATAAAAATAAAAATAAAAATAATGTTTTTAATCTAATGTTGTTAGAGGTTTGAATCTTAATAATCATATTTGTTAAATATTATATAAAAATATTAATTTTATATGAATTAATTTGGTTAATATTAATTATTTAAAAGAAAATTAAACTATTATTTAATTTAAAATTTATATATATTTTAATTCATACCGTTAAATACAACAAATAAAAAATAATACTCTAAAAATTTTAAAAAAAATATCACTAGCCCACATAGTTTTTCAATGTTACATATAACTTATAAAAAGAGAGCTGCAGAAATGAATCATTTTGAAAAAAAAAAAAAATCATACTTTATAATTAAAAATTATTTAACTAAGGGTTGTTTGGGAATTTCAGTCAATGTTTTTTAATTTAATAAAATACTAAAAATTATGATAAATTAAATTTTGCTAGTCAAAATATTATCTTTTAAAAAAAATTCAAATTTTGGGTTGTCTAATCAAATATTATTATTTTTATTTTAAATCAATAAAATATTAAAATATTATAAATTATTGATGTAAAAAATTATCTATTTTTAATCTTCAGCATTAAATTGTCTTCTTTTTTGGAAGTTAATATTTTTCTCTATAATATAATAAAAAATTCAGGAGTAAAGTCGACTTCCCAACGAAAACCCTCCGATACTTAAGTCAGAAAGGTTTTACTTGTGTGGGTGGATGATGAGAGCAAAAGGAAAAGCAAGTTAAAATTCACTTATTCCCTGAGTGTATATTTTTTCTTTTTATATATAAAAAGTTAGTTCAAATTTTTCTGTTCTTAAAAATCAATTTTTTTGATGCATGAATATTCTCTGTAAAATATTATGTACCTTCCCGTTGTTCTCGAATTCTGTTATAAAATAATCATGAATTTTATAACCTATTAACACGTGTCATTCTCTAAGTGGCGTATTCTAAAAGATTGTCACAGGAATCGTGAGGTGTGATAACTGTGAAGGCCGTACTGTGCCACGTGTATTTGAGAATATTCTGAAAAATCATGGGTTCAGATGCTTGATCCCCCGAGACTCTATGTCATGTTGCCTAGTGAAAACATATCAGATCTTTGATGACTTCATATACCAGTGTCGTAGATGCTATGATCTTTATGCAGGCTTTTGAGACTCCGATTCCATATTCAGTTGGTGAGGAATGAATACTCTGAATGCTTCCAAGACTCCGATTCCACATATAATAGGTGTGGATACAAGTACTCTGAGACAGGATCTCGGGTGGATATCGAAGATATTTTCTCTGAACATGTGTTGGCAGCGTATATCAAAGAAGGCTATCTAAACTCTCAGTCTTGGATGATTGATTAGGGTACATTCCATGATTTTTCATCACTATTAACGATGATCTCGAAATGCCGTCATAATGAAAGGTTAACAGGAGAACTTAAACCTATGTGACGGGCTTGGGTCTTTGGGCTGAGCTTTGGTGAAAATACCCAAACATTAAGCTGCCCAATTTTTAATTTAAAAAATTTTAAACTAAAAATTAATAAATGTTATACAGCTGTCTCGGTGTTACCATTTCGATAACATAAACTTCATCCACGTGGAACCCCCCTATCGACTAAATGACCGAGAAATCCGGGCCTCAATGATGTCTCTTAAAAATGGGTCTCACCAGAGTTTAAAATTTTGAAAAGATGTGACTTCTGGCGTTTCAGATCAGGTGACGTGACACTTCCCTATCCATTGGATTCGGAACGGGGGGTAGGGGGTTAGGGTTTTTTTTGGTCTCCCTTATTTTCTATAAATATCGCCCCTTTCACATAAATCTATTTTTCTTCCCTTTATCTTTCTATCTGTGTACATTCCTGTAAGAT
>JAVXUL010055802.1:0-10418 GCA_035590515.1 Trichilia minutiflora
AGCAAATATCGATACATGCTAAAGCCCTAAGTATTGATACTTAGTCTGTTCATGTATCAATACATAGACAAATTAGAACGTGAATGACCCTTTTCTATGTCGAAGTATCAATATGTGGAGGGCATGTATCAATACATCTGTTATGTATTTTCTAGAAACACAAATTTTAATCGCAAACGCATGGTGACAAGTTTGTAATGTAGAACAAGAAATATTAAGTTGTCGATCCCACGAGGGATGTGAATGTTCTAAGTTAATTACTGTTATATGAATGATTTAATTCTATTTAGGCAACACTAATAAATCCTATACTAAACTTAATTAAAAACTAACAACTGAAATAATTGATTAAGTTAATTGAAGAATCAAACAAAAACATGCTCAAGGTATGTAACTACACCCAAGTATTTATGTTGCACTTGTTTAGTATCATTAAATATCACTTATCTATTAATTAAGGGTTAAGTTGATTTTATTTAATCTTTCGAATCTCAAGAAAATCCTATATTCCACTACTCAAGTTAATATTTCTATTGAACTTGAGTATGTGAAAGAAGCATTAAGCATCACCCTACTTGTGTTACCTAGTGACTAATTATTTTTCAGCCAATCAATAACTTGGTTATACTTCCTTAATCTAATACAATAAACTTACTTTGTTAAGAGTCGTTCATGCATTCAACAGATTAGTTTAATGGTCAATTAAACTACACATTCAAACCAGGGGCATAAATAGATAAATCAATTTCTTCGATAACAAACGAGTTCAATACATAAAATACTACAGGTTCATTACACCCTCAAGCACAGGATAATTTAATCGATCATAATGGATATTTCAGTACAATTCAAATTGCAAAACATGTTCAATAACCCAACAACTGAGAACAAGAAAGAAAAGAATAAACTCAGGATGATAAACACTCGTTGTCTTCTATCTTTCTCCCTTGATCTTCAATGTTTTTCATCCTTGAACAAGGTGTTTGAAATCTTCTAAAAATCTTCTTTGGTTGCTAAGTCGTCTCTCCTCTTAATTCCCAAGAGAAACCCTTTTTTATAGAAGACTCGTAAGGCACCAGAAAATTCTGTGTCACCTCGTTGAAGGGAGGAAATAATTCCCGCTGCAGCGAGCCTCTCTAGAAAACTCGCTGCAACGAAAATTATTTCCTCGGCTGTAACGGCATCATTGCTCTTCTCGTTACAGCGAAGGAAAAGTATTCCCGCTGCAACGAAGATCATCTTCTAGCACATTGACTTGAAACTTTGCTGCCCTGCACTCTTTCTTCTCGGCTGTCCATGATCTATCTTAAATTGAGCCATTTCTTAGCAAATTGAACAACACGGACCCTACACACAATAAACATGAAAAACATAAAAATACCAACAAAAATAACTTAAACTAAGGGAAAATTCATGAGAAAGAATGAGCGATAAAATCACTCATCACCCCTCTCTTGAGTTGCATATTTAGAATTTTAAATTTTACATATCAATTTTTTTGTCAAATAAATAACACATTATAATCTCATAATTTTTCATGTATAATAATATCAATGACATTTTAAAATTTCTTTATGCCATATTTAAAATATTTTGATAGTTTGAGAAGTAACTTTACAAAACATTTATAAAAGTTTTAGGAGTCTAAAATTCTTTTTCTTTAAAATAGTTCAAAATTTAAAAAGAGAGATATTTTTAGAAATTAGGTTGTTTAGAAAAAAAGTGTTTAAAAATTAGGGAGAATTTAAAGAAGAATGCACTTTGAAGGAAGGGGTGAATTTAGAATCAAAATGATCATGAAATTTTAATCTTAAATTTATACTAATTTTCATTCCCAGTATATGTTAATATTTAATCCTTATTAATCAAAATTTGAAACTAATATTCATCTCTAATCAAATTTTAAAATCAACGCCAACCTTATTCACCTAGATAAAGACAATAATACAATATTACAATAGCAATAAGGAAGAAAGACACATACTCCATGTGATTTTTATAAATATGTTTGTAGTTTCGGAAAGTAACAAATACTCCTATCTATCACATTTCTATCTATTACTTTGAAAATATATTTTTTTTGCTTGAAATTATCATATTATACTTATCATTTAAATATATTTATATATATTTAAATATATTTGTTACAAATATATTTAAATGACAAGGATATTATGATAACTCCAGGCAAAAAGGAAATATTTTTTTAAAGGAATGGTAGAAATATAATCAATAGAGGGTAGTTGTTACTTTTATAAGAGTATTTGTTATTTTCTTAAATTATTAAGGATATTATCATAAATATTCTGAAAATGAGTAAATGACATTTATAAAAAGCATAGGAGATATTTGTCTTTATCGTATAATAATAATAATAATAATAATAATAATATATAACCCACCAAATAAAGTGATAGACAAAGCAAGAGATGAATAACACCTTCATCAAGAAGTATATGTGCTCAATAATGGATAAAATGCTAACTTCTGTTCCCTTAAACGGCTCCAAATGAGCGAAGCATGGAGGAAGTTTACAAAAACTAAACCTGCTTTGGCTTCGGATTTTGATAACAAACAAAAGTATGATTGATATTCATTTTCGCAATACATTACCTTATTTAATTTTTTTTTCCCCTTATATTACCTTTTTAGTTCCTAAGTTTTTCGGTTACAATATGCATCAGTTGTACTAAAAAGAACGTCGATAGCATGTCTTCACCTAACTATAACCTTCAATGTATATCAATAACTAACGAATAATGACCTCCCTCCCTTCTTCGTTCTAGTCTTAAGAAAAAAAAGATGTGCAATCACGATTCACTTGACCCAAATTTGTTTGTGTTAACATTCATTCCTCATCTATGGAAAAATCTGGTTCTGCTGGTTTCTGCAATGAGCTGAAAACACCCGAATCAGAAGCAGTGTGTTTATCAGCCCTTCTAGTGCTTGCAGTTAACCTTGCTGCATACATGGATAAGCTTGAAGCGGGTAGTGGAGATTCCGGCTCAACAACAGTGTTCTCCTCAGCACTTAGTTCTGCAGCTTCTTTTTGTTTTTTATACCGGCGCCAAGCTGCTTGTATGAAGCGTGCAGCCCATGCTCTCCATTGGTGCGAGTAGAATCTGAATTTGTGTCTAAGTTGTTTACTATGCAGTCTTCTAAATTGTGATGCTACAAACTTCAAGTCGTTTGCTCTGAGAGCAAATGCCTCAGCCTCCGAAATGGATTTAACTGTACGAGTGGATGATGGAAGAATGACACTGGGACGAGGGTCCAATGCCCATGTCAGTAATTCCTCACCACAGAAGTCGCCTGGACCAATACGGCACGAATTGAAGAAACCAGTGCGGCCACCATTAGTAGTGTAAGAATCAAGGTGGCCTCGGATTATGAAGAGCATTTCATTGACAGGGTCACCTTCACGCACAAGAAATGTTCCTTCAGTGCATAAGGTAGGCTTGAGCCTCTCACATATTGCATCAAGCATCCTCTCATCCATTTGATCAAACAATGGTACCTGATTAATACATCACAAAAAAGTTCATTTCAAATTGCTTGATATTTTAACATAAATTTCTAAAACTGGGCTATGACACATCATAGTGAGCTAAGAATAAGATCAAAATAAACGAAGCATTGACTTACGCGTCGGACTAGATCAAGGCAGAGGTGGCAATTAATGTCTCTCCTGAGATCCATGGGAAGACCCTTGAGAAGAGTTTCTTCATCCACTCCTCCGGTGGCTACCCATTTATATTGATCATATTTTCTAACAGACTGCCTTAATTCTGAAGGTAACTGCCTGTGATGCATCCATTGTTCTGTATCAGTTCTCTTTATTCTCCATTCTTCTAATCTCATAGTTGTTGACTGGAGGTACGTCTGCCAGTGAAATATATAATCAGGATTATATACTGAGCTAAAATAAAGTTGTCAAACAATTGCAATCTAATGATATGAGCAAGCACAAGACAGGTTTAATTCAGTTGCATACTCCAAGGTCTTTTTCTCAGAAGGAAACCATGAACAAAAGCAATGATACTGGACTCCGCAGACATGCTTTTCAGTACCTTATAACCTGATGCATTAGACATAAGCTCATCCTTAAGAAATTGTCTTACAACATTTCTTGAGGCATAGTCTAAACATACTTCATTCATTTTCTCCAATGTAACAACATGCTTAAGGCTTTCATGACAGCAAATAATAATAGGTGCAGAGACACTGTTAAAAATACTTACTTGCATATTCCCAATGAGCAACGCAAAAAGAACTAGTCCGAAAGTTGCAACAATGATGGCAAATATTATCTCTCCAACATAAGTGCTTGTAGCAAGATTTTGTCCTAGAGAACTGCGCAAATTAGTGAAACAGAACATTAAAATCTACATATAAGAAACGTTTCACTTTTGTCACTACGTCAAGTAAGCTTCGAACAAACAACATTATGCTTCATTGACTGCAACAAAAAGGTCTATCGTTTACAGATGGTTGTTTAAATAAAATCCATCACTTTTCAAGTTTCTTAACAGATCAATAACATCTGCTTGCTGGGCCAGAATCATATTTTTCTAACCTTCAAAGGAAAGTATTCATTTATTCACTTTGAATAATAAAAAAGTGAAGATTTAGAATCTATTAAGATTTATTCAGTTTTGCAAATAATTAAAAGTGTTTAAAATCTCATTTTATCTTTTTTCTATTAAATAAAAATTATACGAAGAAACATAACGTGATGTACTTGATGTTTTGTAAGACATTCAATACCCAAAAGGGCTGAGTTCTTGAAACTTACCTTAGATTCTTCAAGCCCCACCAAAGGCAATAAAAGTACTTGTTGAAGAAAGGGGCTCTTGTGACACCAAATGACAATGCATCACCGTAAATACCAAACTGATAGGAGCCGATGTTTGGATCACAAAGTTGAGTGATATTGCTGACCTTGAACCAGGACTCTCTGTTGGGGTCTTCAACTCTTCGGCAATCAAAATATCCATCTTCACATGATTGTTTCTCATTATTGCAGACACTTCTCCAACATCCTTCCTGCCTTTCAATTGAAAGAAAGTACCAGCAAGCTCCTAAAACCTTTTTAAAAGAATATAAATAACCAAGACGAAGCTTAATGCAAGCTTATGAAAAGAACGAAAATTAGATGTCAATAATTAAATGCAAATTGCAACATTTTATATGTATTGATCCATCCTCAATTTTTTCTCAAGACAGAAGAAAGAGTGACATAAATTTGCCTTTTATTCATTTAATAAAAAGAATCCCATGTGGTCCTTCAAACCAATTATTGATCCGCAGATATCTCATTATTATATCAGTTATCAAGATTCAAACGACCATTCAATTTGATAAACCGAACAAAGCTACCTAAAGAAGAGAGAAATGTTAGTGTATATAAGTGTGTTTGAATAGGAAAAATTTAAGTCTCATATGGAAAAAAGAGAAGTCCTCTTAAATAGTTTATAAGTAACAACAAAACAAATGAGTTGAGTTTGATTGATCAACAAAATGGATAATTAATTATATACATATATTAAATGTGAGCTCACGGTCCCTCACGGTCTCACTTTGTTAGACTAGAGAGAGAGAGAGAGAAAATTAGTGAAGTGTCTCCAATAAGACTCGTCCACCTTGTTGGCCAACCAGGCTCACGGGCTTACTTTGTTAGATTATATATATAAACCAAACAAGGCTACCTAAAGAAGAGAGAAATGTTGGTTTTGTATGAATGTTTGAATAAGAAAAATTCAAGTCTCATATAGAAAAAGAGAAGCCCTTCCAAATAGTTTATAAGTAACAATAAAGTAAATACCAACTTGTTGGCCAACCGGGCTCACGAGCATACTTTGTTAGACTATATATATAAACCAAATGAGGCTACCTAAAGAAGAGATGGTGTGTATAAGGGTGTATGAATAGAAAAAAATTCAGGTCTCATTTATAAATAGAGAAATCCTCTAAAATAGTTTATAAGTAACAATAAAGTAAATAAAGAGAGAAATATTGGTGTGTATAAGGGTGTTTGAATAAAAAAATTCAAGTCTCATATAAAAAAAGAAAAACCCTCCAAAATAATTTATAAATAACAATAAAGTAAATGAGTTCGGTTAATTAACAACTTGGATGATTAATTATATAGGGTTCACTTTGTTGTGCTCAAGCTCATGAGTTCATTTTATTAGAATATATATATATATATATATATATATATAATTAGTGAAATAGCTCTAATAAGGCCCACTTTCTTGTCCATAAATTAAATTCATTTGTTTTGTTGTTATTTATAAACTATTTAGGAGGGCTTCTCTTTTTTTTTTTCATGTAGAACTTAAATTTTTCCTATTTAAACACTCTTATACACACCAACAAGAAAATCATTTGGAAATGCATTAAAAGGTTAAGTTCTTGGTATATCACTCCCATCTGTTTGCACAAATTAGAAAGATGTGAGAATTCAAACGGTATTTCCAAATAACCAGAAGGATAAAATTATGTGATAGTTACTAGAATCCTTTGATATCTAAACCTTGGTTCATTTAACAACTCAATTAAAATGACTTTGCTTGATACTTACATGGCTTGCCAACATGTAGAGTATAAGGTTATAAGCAGCTCCTGCCCATGCTGTCTCTGTCACAAAGCCCGTAGCATTAACAATTTGTTGTGAAAGCGGAAATATAAGAAAGAGTCTGGGAAGGTACTGAAAAATGATGATAAATCGAAGGACGTTTTTTGTGTTTGTCATTGTCGATCCCCTAAGATTGGGGATTATAAACCAAATCAACATCTGAAATAGAAATGAGAGCAAAATAAGGCCCAAGAGTTCAACACCTTAAAACACTATAACGATGTGAAGAAACAGTTTTAACCGGGATTAACCTGAGGGAGGGGCAGGGCAGCAAGGAAGTGAATCCAGAAACCATTTTTTAGGTATCTTAGAGCAATCTTCGAAGAATCTATAACAAGCTCACCTCTCCCAAAAACACGAGAAGAAGGCGCAACATAGGCTGTATGAAGTCGAATGTATATCTGAATTATGTAGAAGGCATCAGCCATTGATCTAATAATGGTAAGCATCACTTTCAGGGGAATTCCAATATCTATGCAGACTTCATTTCTTACTACTGGCAAATAAAAAAACAGAGGATCCACAAACAAAGAAACTAAGCAAGCCACTAAAAAAATCTTATTCCATCGACGAATTGCCGGGCTTCGAGGATCCATTATTCCCTTGTTCTCTCTCTCATAGTCCTCTGAGAAGACTCTTGATAGTACTTTGGCTTTCAAGGATTTTACAGTCTTCGTGGAAACCTCCTTCTCAGCCTTCTTGGTGCTGGTCTCTGGTATTCGTTTTCCATCGATCTTGTATTGAAGCTTTATCATTCCATCTCCATTAATTACTGGATGCTTTGCCAATTCAAGATCATCTTGAAATCTGCAAATTTGTATGAAATGTTAAATGTAATAGCTGATAAAGCTAGTATATGTACGGAAGACCTAAACAAGTAAAGAAGGAATCAAATTGCAAGTAAACAAAAACACAATCAAAAATTGAAGCATGATGAACGGTACCTTACAGATCTTGAATTATTGTAACCCATTATGCTGTTTTGAAAGCACCACCCTGTTGTCAACTAAAGGATTGTTCTGCAGCATAAAAGAGCCAAAGATTTCTACATATGAATCCGAAAATCAGCTCTTTGTAGATATATAGTGGACCATAAAATCAACTAAAAATGGACTAGGCAAGAGCTGAAAACGATGAGCTACAAAAATCCAATAATGGCTGCTTTCATCAGGAATCACGTGAACAGAAAAGGAAGTTCAACTTGGACATGAATCCCTCGAGACTATGCCACCTTTTCAGAACAAAAGGAGCAGGTCAAACATGTGACTAATTTCTTTAAATACTAGCTTAAATCTGCATCATACATCTTTAAAGTATTTTTAGTTGGAGAAACATATGCAGATCATTAATTATCATTATTATATTATTTGTATCAACATTATTACAGACCCTACCCAGAATCTGAAACTCCGTTTTCTTCACTAAGAATGGTAGATTAACAAATGCTTTAGTCAAACAATTCATTCACAAATAGTCTGGAAGAATCAATTAAAAGAAGAGAAGGTAAAAACCTTGGCTTTAGCATCTTGGAACGGATTAAGAAAATATTAGTGGTCTTCAGTACGTATCCAGAACTGGTAAGCATAATTTTTGAAAATGAGCTCTTAACGATAAAAGGTAACAGAATCCTTGCCAAAGAGAATTTAACAGAGGACTTACAAACATGAAACCAAATTGCTTCCATATGCTTCTCAGTCTCTCTTACCCATTTTCAGTTCCAATGTAATTCAAAGTACTAACAATGAATTCGAATCCAAACAAAACGATTTTGATTTTAAAAACTGCACATTAAAAGAATGAAAATGGAATATCTGAAATATGGGCTCAATGAAAAGTTGGCATTTTTAGAATGTGAATGGACTCCTAGTAACACTCGAACTCGTCTGAAAAATGATGAGCTTGCAATCATCCATGTCCAAAATTGCTCGGTAGAAACTCAGAATATTGAGAAAAGGACAGAAAGGCTATTTTACTTGGTCAAAAAATAAAAAGAAAGACATATAAATAAAAATAATATCAATTGCTTATCAAATTGAAGAAAATTACTATACAGATTATTTTTTTTAAACTTGTAAAAGAAAACAAGATATAAATAAGAAAGACATAAAAACAGAACCGAACGAGTGCTTTCAAAATAAAAGAAAAGAAGACAGAAGAAAATGCTTCTGTAGTGTATTGACTAATCTTCGGGATAAGGATACTCAGTAGGACGTCTTCCAAAACTCAACTTATGACTATCAGGTTACACCATATATAATTTTTAATTTTGGTTTTCTCTGTAAAGATCCAAGGAGTTGACTACGTTAGATACGTATTCATATATAATAATAATAATCATGCATGTGGAATCTTTTTCCTACGTATGCCTTCATATGATGAATGCCCATGGTCATATATAGCTCATTGTTAAATTAAAAATATATATTTTTATTGAAGAAAAAAAATTATTGGCGTTTCGTAACATCCCAACTCTTTTTATTTCTAGTAAAGCTAATTTGTGATGATAAGTTAATCTTATTTTTAATTATGCTGGCACTTTGATGTACTGATAAATATTACCTTATTTAAAAAAAAAAAATGAAATTTAGAAGAAGATAACATAAATCATCTATTTCTCTCTATAGTCCCATTGTCATCCTAATTAAAAATGGGAAGAAAAATTGCATTCAAGTACATTCAACCATATGATTATGAAGTTAGCCGGCCTGATCTTCTTCTTCAAGCAAAATTCCAACATCAATTTAATTTCCTCCCAAACAAAATAAATAAACAAAACCATTTAATATAATAACACTAATTTAATTGGTTCACATGCGATTGAAGTAAGCGAAACCAGCACTAGCAGCTCATGACTCTTTCTACTTAGTTTATGACTTGGTCAATTGTGAATGAATAGTAGGGAGACCTATAATTTTTTTAAATGAAAAATATCTCTATTTTATGATTTGTGATGAAAACTTTTATGATATTTAAAAGTTGTGACACGCATCTCGTGTTAAATTATTTTTTATAATTTTTTATTTTTTTATAGTATAATAACTATTATATCATTAATTTATAAAATCATAAAATTAATATATATATATATATATATATATTAAACATTACTATTAAAAAATTATATAACATTTAATTAATAAAATTTATATTTTGAATAAGATAAATTTTTTTTATAAAAGTTAAGAATATAATGTTATTATACTAAAAAATAAAAAAATTAAAAAGTTAACTTATCAAAATATTTATAGTAACACTCATATCTTAAAAAAATTTATCATAAAATATAAAATAAATATAATTATTATTTTTAAAAAATTATAGAGTATTTATCATTCTCCCCAAAATAATAATAAGCCACTTATTTGTTGCTAGTGAGTGTGACCTTTTTTCTGGTTAAATTCAACAAATTGAATGAATTCGGTAATAAAATCCAATTGATATAGTCTTGTGATATGTGAGTGCATTTTTCATCATCAAACTACAACTCTGAGTGGCTGTCACCAACAAATTTTATTGACTTTTGATTTGAAGAAAATCTCACGACAGTTTGATTCATGGAAACAAAAATTGATTAATTAAAGAAGAAAGGAAGAAATGAATATAATTTATTTGAGATTGTGGCCAAAACCAAATTCTAACGTTTTAATAAGATAATTGTTAACTTGTATTTTGTTCATAATTTTCATACTTATTTTTCATGATTTAATGTGATAAATTGTATTTTAAGGATGGATTTTATTTGTTTTGTGTTTTTGTGTTCTTAATCAGGTTAAGGATG
>JAVXUL010055823.1:0-10418 GCA_035590515.1 Trichilia minutiflora
ACACAAAAAAATAGTTACCTTGAACATGTAATAATCGAGCTCCCAAAGTTCTTTTATCACACCATAAAATTTCATGTCACTAACAATGGGATTTTTATCTTTGACACTACAAATTTGCATTGTCTATACCACTAGACAAACGCCACTATTTTGAGTAACTCGATTATTATCATGGTCTTGGACTAGGTAGTGATAACCATTTATTAGGTACCCAGGATATTTGATAACAGTTGGCCAAGGTCCTTGCTTCAACCACTTAACTAACTCTGACACAAGCTCACAATTGTTTACTATATTTGTTACCTATATCACAAATCTTGTTAATATTTTAGGAAAAAAATAGTAAGATTGTATAAAAATTAGAAAATAAAATGTTCTTATATGCTTACTTTATCTTTCAACCAATGCATGAATATATGATTGTGATTATCTTGCAACTATTTCATCCTTATGGATTGACGAGGGGTTTGCTTCCTTAATGATTTCATATGCTCACTAGATAAGTGACAAGTCATATAGATAATTTTAATAAGTTGTCGATTTCTAAGATATAGATATATTTAATAAATAAAGGATTATAAGATTTGATATCTTACTCAATATATGGTTGAATGTCTGCAGTGTAATGTAATACATAATTGTGTGATTGATCCAACAAGTCATTGTCAATATAAATCATTTGTCTAGAAGTTAAAGGCCTTTCAATTAACATTTTATTCCTTCAGCCAACTGGATTTCCAATTGCAACTGCATTTGTTAAATATTCTACACAAAACTCTATTGCTTCTTCGACAATGTAACATTCGGTTATGCAACCTTTTGGATGATTACAATTACGGACATACCCCTTTATAACTTTCATATACCTCTCAAATGGATACATCCATTGTAGATAAATGGGACTACAAAGTCTAACTTCTTCAATAAGGTGAATAGTTAAATACACCATGATATCAAAAATGCTAGGTGGAAAAATCTTTTGTAAAAGATATAACGTGATAACAATATCACCTTGTAACTAATATAACTTTATGGGATCAATCACATGATCAAACAAAGCATTGAAGAAAAAGCACAATCTAATGATGGCATATCTATCATACTTAGGAAAAAGAGAGCGAATGGCTAAAGGCAGTGACTGATGAATTATGATATGACAATCATGGGATTTCATACCACGAACACTTACATCAGACATAGACACTAAGTTCTTGAAATTACTACAATATCCTTTGGGTACTTTAAGCTCTAATAAAATCTAGCAAAACTTTTTATTCTCCTCTCTACTTAAAGTAAAACATGCTAGAGGCAAATAGGTACGTTTTTCTTCTTATAAAGGAGCCAATTTAAGCCTTATCTTCATATCCATTAAGTTTAACCTTGACTTAACCCAGTCCTTCGTCTTACCGAAAATGTTCAACAAGGTACCAATAATGTTGTCACATACATTTTTCTATATGCATGACATCTAATTTATGAGGAACATACAAATGTTTCCAATATTCCAAATAAAAAAAAAAATTGACTTCTTACTCCACAATTTTTCATTCACATTACAATCTTTTTTACGTTTCTTAAATTTTTTACTCTTTCCATGTCTATATCTAATATTATCCATCATCTTCAATATTTGCTCTCCATTTAATCGGTTGTGGGGGCGGGTTGCGGGCACCAAATTCGTGCTGACCGTTAAAAGCTTTTTTCTACCTTATGAAAGGATGGTTAGGTGAAAGAAAATGTCTATGGACCATATATATAATTTTTTTACTATGATTTAACTAACACCCATCAATTTCTGCTCTATAATATGGACAAGCATAATATCCCTTGACATTGTAACCAGACAAGTTTTCATAAGTAGGAAAATCATTTATAGTCCATAATTAAACCGCATGCAAATTGAACACCTCTTTATTATATGCATCAAAGGCTTCAATTCCCACGTCCTATAAAGTTTTCAAATTATCAATCAACAATTCCAAATAGATATCAATATCATTTTTGGGTTGTCATGGCCCAGATATCAATAAAGCAAACAGTATGAACTTTCATTTCATGCATAACCAAGGAGGAAGGTTATAGTTTACAATTATCACTGGGCAACAAATATATTTACTACTAAGTGTGCTATATGAATCGATTCCATCTAATGATAAAGCCAATCTAAGATTTCGACTATCAGATGTAAAATTAGGCCATCTCATATCAATTGACTGCCAAGTAGGTGAGTCAGTTGGATGACGGATCTTACCATCCTTTATTCTCTCGTTTGAATGCCATGTCAAGTCCTTAATGATTTTTGGAGGTTGGACATACGCTTCAATCTTGGTATTATAAGAAAATAGCACAAGGATTTTGAAGGAACCCTATTTGGTTTCCTTGCATTACCTCTACCCTAATTTTTTCACCTACACTGTCCACATTTAAGACATTCATCAAGATCTTTTAACTGTTTTCTATATAGAACACAATCATTAGGATATGCATGGATTTTCTTATAGTCCATGCTTAAAACACTCATAACCTTCTTAGCCTTATAAAATGATGACGGTAACACATTTCCATCAAGAAGAACATCACAAAATGTACTTAATAAGTCTGAAAAACTAGTATCTGACCACCCGTGTCTACCCTTGACATTTAATAATTTTAGTACCTAATACAACCAGGATATAACGATTTCTTAGCATCCTTAAATACATCTATATAAATATTAGCACTATCCCTATAATTTTTATAAATATCATACAACATCTCAGCTATTAATGTCAATTCAACATATATATTGGCACCATCACAATTTGTTGAGGTATCATTTTCACCATCCCAAAATCAAATCATATAACTACCATCAAAACCATTGACAAACAAGTGACAAACAACTTTTTTAGGATATTTAAACACCATATTCACACATTTTTAACAGGGATATCTAATAACTTCTGGATCTTTTGAATGACTAACAGCAAAATCTATGAACTGTTTACCCCTTCTTTGTATTCAGTTGACATTTTGTTGTAAGAAATCCAAGATTTATTCATTTTATTTACTACCATAATAGAACCTGAAATCATATTACCATCAATATTACTCGTTTGAATTAATTAATTACCTTTAATAATATTTTAGAAGATCAAAAATATAAAACACTTCTATAAAGCATTCAAATGCTAAATCTACCATTAATATCTAGACTTATTTAACAATGTTACAATAACTAGCAATGAAATTCCACAACAAAATAAAGTTAATTGCAGTAAGGGACATTAATGGACATATACATATCATATAGTCGAACCTAAGAGAAACCAAAACACAGAAATATACAATCAAAATAATGAAGACATTCAGCATCAAAAACAGAGCCAAACCCAACCACACACAATGACCCATAATCTCGAATAGCTAAAATGAAATGAAGACGGTAGGATTTAAAAACATCTTCGAACCCAACCAATGACACCGACAAATAATCTTAAGAAAATTAAATGAAATCACATTCAAAACAAGCACACTTGTTCCAAAAATCTATCAAAAGCAAAATGGGTGTTGTTTATGATATCAGTTATCGTGAACTCACCACAGAGATAGACGAAAGTTTTTTCTTCTGTTTAGAGTTCAGATGAGTATTCGATCGGGATTATTTAAACACTCTCTGATTGAGCCTCTCCTACTCCTCTTTGCAAGGCATTTATTGTTTATAAAATGGTGAACAAAAAATCCAGGGTTGGAGTAGAAAGAAGTATTGAGTTCTGACATAAGGTTGGAAGAAAATGTTAGAGAGACAGAATATGTCGTGGGTTTGATATTGGGGTAAAAGTAGATATTGGGGAAATGTTAGAGAGATTGTTTTGGGGAAATTTTAGATTGTTTTTGGGAAAAATATTATTTTTGGGAAAATTTTTAGAGAGATTGTTTTGGGAAAAAATGTTAAGAAGATTGTTTTATTGTTTCGGATAAACGTATAGAAATGTTTAGGAATGGGTATTGGGAATGTCTCAGGTTGGGAATATTTTTGTTGAAATTTTTTAATATTTGACGAGAAAATTTAGGTTTTTGGGTGAGGGGAGGGGGAAAAAAGTTTTTGCAAGGGAGGGAAATATTTCTATATGTGGGTTCAAAAAAAGTAATAAAATTAATTTTTAAAAATTTTTAAAAATAGGTATTAAATGAATAAATTAATTTTAAATTTTATTTATTTAATTATTATATTTTTAAATGTCAGAAAAAATTATTTTCAAAAGCAAAAATGCCCAAAAATGGCATTGAGACAGAGACGTTCTCGTTACAGCAACATAAATTATTTAGTGTGTGTGTTTGTGCTCGTTTTCAATCTAACCCCAAAGAGTCTCATTTAAGTACTGTGAAATGTATTTTTTGATATCTTAGAGGCACACCTAACTTGGGATTGTTTTATCCCAAGGATGGTTCATTTGATCCAAAAGGATATTCGGATGTGGACTTTGGTGGTTGTAAGATTGATAGAAGAAGCACAAGTGGTGTATATCATTTCTTAGGAAATGCATTAGTTATATGGATGAGTAAAAACCAAAATTCAGTTGCTTTGTCTACCACCGAGGTCGAGTATATATCCGTGAGTAGTTGTTGTACACAACTCTTGTGGATTAAACATCAATTATTGGATTTTAACATGCATGTAGATAGGATTCCAATCATGTGTGACAACACTAGTGTCATTAACTTCATCAAGAATCCTGTGCATCACTCTCGTACCAAATATATTGAGATACGACATCATTTTATTAGAGATTATGTACAAAAGAATAATGTTTATATTGAATATGTGAACACCGAGAATCAACTAGCATATATTTTTACAAAACCCTTGGATAAAACTCAATTATGCTATTTGAGAAATAATCTTGGTATGATGAGTAGTGATTGAGCATGTTTGATTTGCTTTATGTTTCTTGTTGAGTTTCAACTTGATATATTTTATGGTATACATGTTGTTGAGCATGAATGTTTGAAAGTGTTCGAGTGTTTTTGGTTAAAATTTATCTTCGTATCAAAATCTTTAGTTTTTGTTTCAACATGTTTTCTTTTATTTCGAAACATGCTTGATAAATTCTCTTAAACGTATCGACACGTTTGGGTTTTTCTCAAAAGTGCTCATTAATTTTCTTTCAACGTATCGATACCCCTTCTCGAGTATCAACACATTTTCTTTATCATATCGACACGTTTAAGAGGTGCTGGAATAATTGCCTAACGTACCGATACCTTTCCAAAAGGTATCGACACCTTTGTGACGAACTTGTTGAGATTTGCAACTCAACGTATCGATACATTTTAGGGTTTTTTAAAACATATCGATACCTTTGTGACAAACTTGAGGCAAAAACGTTGCAACGTATCGATACCTTTTAAAACGTATCGACACTCTTACACTATTAAGGCCTAAAACTACATTGTTTTGAGCTAGGACTCGAATTTGAAAAGTCAAAACCCCCTTCGTCTTCCTTGTCTCTTCATTTTCAAAATTATAATTACTGCTCTCTCCCTAAAAACTCTCTGAAACCATCACTTTCGTACTCAAACAACTCTCTCAAATCAATCACCTTTTTTCTCAAATCTTCATAACCTATCATTTTCTCACTCTCACTCTATAATGCCTCCACATATGAAAGTTTTATCATCTTCTAACTGATGAAAATGCAAAGCCTTAGAATCCTCGACGGCTGTCGTTCTTGAAGAATCGAATCTATTAGAATTCACTTCTACCGAACAACAAGAATGATTCTTCACCCATTTTGCTACCAGAATCGTGACTCCTAGACGGGTAATAGATTTTGAACTGTTAGATAAAATACGGTTTCCTTATATGCATCAAATCATATATTTTGGTTGGTTATTATTTTTAAGTATTAGGGGGGAGTTTTAACCGGAGTTAGTACGATTATTTTATTCTAATTTAGATATTAGAGATCTGGATACTGGTAGAAACATGGTTACGAAATTTTGGATATGGGTTAAAGGTGTAGAATTTGTGGTGGATGAGGATTTTTTGATGGAGCATTTTTGGTTAGTGCCAGAGGGAGAACACTACATCCCATCTGCATTCAACCCTCTAGAAGCTTGTAGAATAATATTTAAAAATCCAGATTTATAAGCTATTGAGAATAAACCATCCAAACTACATTTGAACGAACGGATTTTACACCTTATTGTTGCAAATAATTTTAATGTTCATTCAAAAAAGTTTGCTGAGATGTCTAATAAGGATATGTGGTGGATGGAGAGGATTATCAGCCATCAGAGATCGAATCTCACCTATTGGATGATAACTAGTATAGTTCGGGGTGCCTCGCAGAAATATAACTTGCACTATGGGTTTTTGATCTTGGAGGTGATTCGAAAGGTAGCTTCAGATATATTGGTTGGGATAGATAATAAGAAGCCTCTACCTTCTAGCATGCTTAGCGAGACTACTCTCACGAAGATGGGCTACGAGCAGCAAGCCTCAGGCGTGTGGTTTTCGAAGTAGGCTGGTGGTCCCCCTATACGAGTGGGCGATGTTGGTATAAAGGGTGATCCGGGTGATATCCTCTCAGGTTCTGGTATGGAGTAGCAGCAGCCTGAGCAGCAACCTAAGCAGTAGTAGGAGCCTTCACCTCCTATTTCTCCTCCAGCACAACAGCCCTAGGCTTCACCTATTCCGCCATCCTCTTTTGCAGGTCTTTCTACCTCAGTGCCTCTAGCCCTTCCAGTAGCCACTTTAGAGTATAAAATTGATCGACTCATCGATAGTTTTACTACTCTAGAGTCAACCGTTATGACGGCTGTGCAGAAGCTTGACACATGCATGAACGAGACATTTCAGGTCATGCACATGATGTGGAAGATGATTGAAAAGGTAAAGAATGAGATATTTATTCATGATACTTTGACATCAAAGAAGGTGAGATTGCTCAGCTACGACATTCTATTGCGGTTGTTCCAGGATCTTACTATAGCTATCGTCCTCCATCTTCAGGTCATCAGCTGCCTCCTCACGCACATTTTAGACCATTTTATCCTTCAGCTCCTCCTACTCGTCCTACGTCTTCAACTTCACGTCCTCCTCCTACGGATCTGTGTCCTCATTTCGAGACTGGCTCAACATCTAGACCTGCTGATGTTGATTCTGACTAGGATATTTTTTTATGATTCTTTGTGTTCTTATTATCTTTCATATGATTATGCATTTATGATATTTTTGATGATATTTCTTTGTTGATGATAACTACTTTGGATGATATGTTTGTTTTTAGTGAATATTTATTGCTTGTTTGATTTCAGATGCTTACGTCGTTATCTTTATTTTTATATCCAAGCTTCTTATCTCAAACTGACAGAGTATCAATTATGCATATAAAAGGGAAAATAAAACTGTTACCTTTCTTTGCTTGTTGACAAAAAGGGGGAGAAAGTATACATATATTTTGTCATCATCAAAAAAGGGGGAGATTGATGACTCCAAAATATTTTTGATGATTATATTATGGGCTAAATAAATTAAGTTATGAGACTTTCATATTGAAATTGATAGCATATTGATTCTTAATTTATTCTTGGTTTTTGATGATGCCAAAAACTAATAACAAGTGAAAAGTAAGCTTATGTGTATTAATTTTGATATTATAAGAACAAATATTTCACTTGTTTTTGAAAAATTTTTTGTACATTTTGCATGTGAGAAAAATGAAGTCAAAAGCGTCAAGAAAGCTCACCAAGGCACAAACGTATTGATACATTGCTTAAATGTATCGACACGTTTAAGCTACAGTGCAAAATCAGAGCCCGAGTTTCGGAACCCTGCTTCAAACGTATCAATACCTTTCATCAGCCAGAAAACATATCAGAACTCCGGTTAAACGTATCAATACCTTGGAGATGTAGATAAGTTCGTTCATAAAGTCAACATTTCAAAACCCTGAAAATTTCCTAAAACATATCGATACCCTGAAAATTTCCTAAAACGTATCGATACCCTTGGATGGGTCTTCAAACGTATCGATATCCTAAAGGCTGGATCAAGCACCTTCATGACGGACTTCATATCTTTTACATCAAATCGTTTTGATACGTTGGATAATGTATCGGTACCTTCAGGCTTAGAAACTCAAACGTATCGATATCCTGAGACACGTATCGATACCCTTTCAAAAATCAAGTCTATAATAGCTAGTTCAGAGATATTTAATGCTGCCATTAATGCAAGAAAAGAGAGCCATTGGGGAGAAATTATTGCAGATATATAAACAACAAGTTTTGAAGACAAAAGGTAGCTCTTGTACATTAAGAACGAGCTCATCAAAGCAAGAAAACATTCCTCAAGAATATTATTATTCTCTCTGCATCAACTGATTTTGTATTTAATTTTCTAGTGAGATAAAGCTTGAATTTATTTTTCATCTACTCTTGTGAGAGTTTAAATTTCTATTATCTAGAAAACATACTCTGGGTTACTCTTCATCTAATTAAAAAGGAAGATTATATTGGGTTACACTTCACCCGTTATAAAAGAAAGTTGTATTGGTGGTTGCCCTTCACCCATTCAAAGAAGGCATTATATTTGGGTTTCTCTTAACCCGTAAAATAAAGATTTAGTGATCCTCAGTGTGAGTGGATTCAACCGAGAAGAGTGGACGTAGACGGATTGTTGAACCATTATAAAAATTGAGTGCTGAATCTCTGTATTTTTAGTTTCTTACTCTTCATTCATTACACGAGTATTTAGTTTTTAATCATAAAATTTTTAATTTTCAATTCACCCCCTCTTAGAGTTTGTCAACTGGGACTTCAAATGATTGCTACGGTTACAATCCACTATTTCAATAACAATTCTCATGATCTGTGAAGAGAAACAACGATTACAAGACACGTGTCCAACGGTTATAAAATTTGAATATATTAAGCAAGAGAATCAAGAAAAATAGGAAATTCTTTTATATAATATTGAATTACTATCAACTTTTACTTTTAACTTTTCTCTTTATCAAGAAAAGCCCTAATTTAGGTATTAGAGAGTTTTCATCAGAAAATTAATTTTTTTCCTGATCATTTTTTTTGATCAAATCCATCCCCTACAAATATTGAGAATCATGATCGTGCACGAAATTCAAGAAGAGATAATTTCTTGCATTAACATTTGGTGTTGTTTATGAGAACGAATAAAAAAATCATTGAATCTTAAAAAAAAGGATGGAAAAGATGACATCAACCAAAACCTATACAACTAAAAACAATATAAAGGAATGAAGGAATTTGAAGGGCCATTCCTCGTAGGTAATGACAACAGCTAATGACAACCACAACAAACAAAGTAAAATCTCAAAAAATATAGAACTCTAGTCCAAATCTGAAACTCTCTCACATCGATTGTACTATAGGAGAGAGGATGGAGAGACCACTCGTTAGATCTAGCGATTGACAGAAGGTAAGAAATGCTGTAGAAAAGGACCAACAAATCTAAAAGTTGGTCAAAGAGGTCTCAAAGATGAAAAAAATATTCTAAACAGGGTTGTTTGATCCAAGAATAGTTGAGCCCTTGAAATCATTAGAAAATAGTATCCCAAATATGGCACAGACTGAAAGACGGGTGGTAGGATGTATGAGAATACACCTAAAAAAAATATACGACTACAGAGAAAGAGAAAGCAAAGGTTTCGAATTTATCTCTTAAGAGAAAAGCAGAAAGGAGGAATAAAAATGCTCCCTTTAAAATTCTTAAGGGCTGTCACCTTAAGTCTATTCATTCTTCTCTTAGACTCGAGATGAACCGTAAGTAGAGACTAAGAGTAGCTTAAATCCCAGGGATATGAGGAGAATCTTTGATCAAAAGTGCTAGAAAGAATAAAAAACCTAGGAGCGTCGTACTTTTCAGAGAGAGGATACCCGAGATACCATCACTAGTAATAAGGATATTGAGTCTCTCATGAGAAAAGTGATAGTAAGAAGAAATGTAACCAACGAAGAAATACAGAACCTACATTGTGTGTAGATTTTTATTAACAATCTCCTTTCTCACAGAAGATTCTAGACTTGACTTAGTCTCAAAAACTTAAGATATCATAGATTATCCCTTCACAAGGAGGACAGATCCATCACTGCATATGGACTTTTTCAAAAAGATGATATTGAGGATTAAGTGAGAACCAGATGTGTTGCCTATTCTTGCTGACATTAGAAGGATAGATCAGAAAGTGGTTTATCAACTTAGCATCGAGGAATATTTCTAGTTTTGAACAGTTTAATGATGTCTTTATTAGAGAATTTAAACGGGTATTTTTTGAAGTCCCAGTTGGCGCAATCCAAGAGGGGGGTGAATTGGATTACTTTAAAAATTTTAAACTTAAAATAGATATCAAGGTGTTCTAAGAATGATATGCTTGTGCAAAACAAAAATTAAATCA